>APFE030977771.1:0-18266 GCA_000404065.3 Pinus taeda | reverse complement strand
GGGGGAGAGAGAGAGGATATGTGAAGATGAAAAATTCAGGTGATCTAGTTTTAAATAAGCGATGATAATAAAAAAATCAAAATCACGCAAAAAGGGAGAAAAGCTCAAAACACTATATTGGATATGGACACTTCGAAAGGGGGAAGAGACTCCATTTTTGTGTAACTTTCTAGGCTTTGAATGAATCCCTTTATTAATATTTTCAAGGTTGATCACTATGAAGGTTCCATTACATAAATTATTTAGTTGGCTTGTGTTTTCCCCCATTTTCTTGAGAAGGAGGATAATAGGGTTCTCATGGAGCCCATAACAGAATTAGATTTGTAAAATGTGCTACACAACTTTCAAAAAGATAAGAGCCATGACCTTGATGGCTAGCCGTTGGAGTTTTTCTTGGGGTTTTATGAAATTTCGGGCAATGATCTTGTTAGGGTTGAAAACGATTCTAAAATATTAAGGTATATCTATGTTGTTTTCCATTCCACCTTTATATCCTTTATTTGAAAATCTAATGATCCTTAGTCTTTTGATAATTCCAGACTTGTATCTTTATGAATCTACACATATAAAATTATTTTGAATATAATTGTGAATAGATTGCAACGTATTCTATCCAAAAATGTTTCCTAAGATCAGTTTTGTTTCTTGGAGGGTCATTAGATCCACAAAGGTATTGTGATTGTCAGGAAGGCTTACAAAAACTCAAGACCTATAAGAGAAAAAGGTTGTTAATAAAGTTAGATTTATAAAAAGCATATGATTATGCCAACTATTGTTACATAATATTTCTACTCACACATCTAGGTTTCAAGATGTCATTCATCAATTGGGTTATAATTTTTCTAACATTGGTGTCATTTATTGTGATCATTAATCGATTTCCATCATATTTCTTTATTGCATGGAGGGGTCTAAGGCAAGTTTTCCCCTTATCCCCATTTTGGTTTATGTTGGTTTCTAAGGGTCTAAGAATATTGATTAAGGATGCAAAAAGGATGAGTGATATTAAAGGGGCATCAATTGTTGAAGAATTAAACATTACTCACCTTTTGTTCATGGATGATGTTTTACTCTTTTGTGATAGTTACAGAAGTGATATTTCCACTATCAAGGAAGTGTTGCATCTATTTCAGAAGGCTACATGAATTCTTTTTAGTTTCCAAAAATATTTCGTAAACCTAACGGGTTGTCCACTGACGAAGTGAATTATGCAAAAAATATGCTTCCTTTACAATGTCTATTTCTTTATTTTCAATTCAAATGTCAAGGGTTTCATCTGAAATGAAATGACCACATGAAGAAACATTGGATCTAGTCAATAGAAAATATATAAAAGGGGATTAAGAATGGTGTTTTAGATGGTTATCCAAATAAGGCAAACTTGTACTCATTAAATCTTTTGTGGAAGTTATTCTGGTCTTTTTTATGTCCCTATCATGGATCCTATCTAGCATGTTGAACTCCATTTGAAAATTATTCAGACATTTTGTATGGATGGGGAGTAAATAAGGTAGAGTCTTTCCATGGGTAAGATGGGAAAAGCTCACATTTCTCAACGGATATGGCGGATGGGCTTTGAATAATATCCCCTCTTTTGCAAAGGCATTCATTGCCAAATTTTGTTGCATGTTGCTCCCCATACATAGTTTATGGACTACTATTTTCCACAAGAAATATATGTCCTAGCTCTCTTGAAGAATGGTCTTGGGCTACAGACAAGAAAGTTCCATATATATCCATTATGTGGAAATCAGTATTATCCCCTTTCATGTTCGTTGAATAGGGTCTTGCATGGAAAGTGGGAAATGGGGAAAAGTTGAGAATTAGGATGGACCTATGGTTAGGCTATGGAGAAAATGAGATGGTGCTTTCCTAAATTAAAATGGTAGAAACACCTTAAACCATGTTGTTAACCACTGAAGCACATCCATGTGGGCACAAAGTTGGCTTGATGGCCCTCACCTGAATTTTCCACTTAAGTTCCATGAACACTACCACGTTTATACTTTAGTCATATATACTACTCATTTGTATTTGAGGGAGGAGAATGGTAATCTATATTGGGTACACTCCTCTTTTGGATATTACACTCTAAAAATATGTTACTTGTATCTGAGCAACATTATGCATTCAGAAGTTATGGCTTGGTGGTTGAAGAAGATATGGAATATCAAGTGTTGGTGCTTCACATGAAATGGAATTATGGAATATTTATGAGTAACTAGATGGGGACACTTCAGTATAATACCAAAGATTGTTCATATAGAGCCTCTATCTAGACATTGCACATGATCGAGTTTGAATGATGGTATTATGATGTTTTTTCTGCTTTTTGGTAGACATTACCTACTATGGTCTTACATGATGATATTTAGTTTGATCGAGTGAGGTATAATCACATACATATATACTTGTGTGTGTGTGGGGGGGGGCTATAGAATGGTCACTGATTTATTTCATGATTACATATCCTTATTGGATTAATAGCTTCACAAACCCTTTTTATGAGTGCATCTGAATGTAGAAACAAAGAAAAGCATCATCTTCTACATGATTAGTTCTAATATTTAACTTGTAAAACTCTTCAGTGTATTCTGTAACTAACATGGAATAATGCCTAAGGTTCTATAATTGTCTAAAAAGATTGATTTGATAATCATTGGGTAATAATTTACCTTTATATTTTTCTATAATTCTATCCTAATCATTAATTTTAGAATTTTATTTCCTCTCCTGTTCAACTTGTACCTCATCCCACAAAATGGTTGAATTTCTTTCCAGTGTATTCACTACATGCTTAACTTACTTGTCTCCATCAATCCTATTAATCAAAGTATTTATCTAGATAATTTTTATAGTCCATTAACTCGTCAAAGTTCAAGTTAACTTTGTATAGGGGTACCTCCATTTTTGGACCTCTAGTGGTCATCTAGGAAACATCTTTAGCATATTTTCCTCTATTGATTCTTCCATTTCTTCTTTGCTAGAAAATTCTTCTACAACATCACTAGCATATTCCACATGTTTGTATAGTCTCCATATATGCCCTTTTTTCTCAAAGTATCCTCACTTCTTCTTGTAGAGTCACATTTGCTACATGCCCCCCTCAAATTTCTCCTTTTACTAATCCATGTAAGTCTTCCATATTTAGTTGCTTCAAGAAGTTCTCTATCTCCATATTGATTCTGATCGGTCTCACTATATCATTTTATTAGATCAAATTCCCTAAATCTATTCTCTTCTTCAGATCCACATCTTTTTTCGTGGTTTTCTTGTAATGCCAAAATCAACGACAAACTCCTTTTATTTCATAGTTGTAACCTTTATTTTACATTATTTGCAACATTAAATATTTCCTTAAGTTTGGAATCCACAAGTTTCTGACTTACTAAATTTCCTAAGTTAAAAAGTTTCAAAGGGTCGATCTCATAGATGTTAGATGAATTTCAACAGTTATTATTTTTGGGGTGTTGGAGATGGATATAATTTCTAAAGGATTGTATCCAATGTTGAGGGAAAATATACAACAGAAACAGATACCACAAGGCCTGGATACACTTTTAAAATGCATGAATAAACATTTAATAAAATACCATTTTTACCTTTTTTATTCACGCTTCACAACAGGTCTACTTACATTGATTTTTTTACTCTGTTGGTGTTAAAAATGGGAATGGATCTAGATGATCTAGTATGAGACGAAGAGTTTTACAATTACTCTTGAAGAACCAAATTTATTTCAAGCTATATATACACTTAGTGGAAATTTTAGGTCCCTTGCCATATCACTTTACAAACAATATTAATCTACCTATTCAAGGGTTGATAACTTTAGGGGTTTCAATCCTTTGTTTATCTTGCTGAGTATCAGATGTCTTTGGGACTGAATACAACACCATAAGGGAGAATCTATTTTATGACAACTTAACTGAAAAATCTGTTCTAGGAAAGCATTTAAAATATGTTCTAAAGAAGAATTTGAATTCTATTCTAAGGAAAATTAAGATAAATTTATCCTACGAAAATGAGTAGATGCTATTCTAAGAAAGATGAATCTAAAATAACAACTATCTATGAGATCAAGGTAAACTTGAATTGACTGGATTTTGTGTACAAAGTTCAGGGTTCATTCATTTTTGTGCAATAACTATAAATTTTAGACTAAAACAAATCCATAGGTAAAAGGCTTATAACAAGAAGCAATTAACAAATGTTTTTGTTGTTGTTTTTCAAAGGCTTATTCAAGCACGTGTATCTCTAGAAGGACAATATTTAAATGAGTAAAAGACAATGCATAAATGAAAAAAGTAAAATAAATCATTAAACAAAATACTTGAAAGAAATCTTGTAGAAAGTAAACATAGGAGAATTAATATACACTCGTACTGAATAGCATGCCCTCTTGAGGTGCACAAGAGATGGAAAACATGAAGAATTTACTGATAAAACACCAATTACTTTGGTGAAGGCACAACCATAAAAAGAATTATATTAACTAAGTAATGCATGTATAATCAAAAGAACTTCACTTGCATTCAAATATAGTAGCAACATCAAGCATATTGGGCATATGGTTCGCTTCATAGTGAAGAATTTTATAATTTTTTTTAAAATAACTACCTTGAGAAACTAATTTCTAAAAGCTAGATCTACGAATCGACATCTCAATATTTTATTTCCATTGAAACTCTTATTCACATGATTTTGATTCAAGGAAGAAAATGATGTGATTAAACACATCATCCTCCTTCAAATCTTTTGTGCCTTCGAGATCATGCTCGCTTGATCTGGAATCACGCTGACTCGATACTATGTTCTAATGCCAAATATTTTGAACACATCATATCATCATTTACCAGTGGTTTGATTTTGTTGTTGTGGTCAACTAGGATTCTTCCACTTGTGCCCAATATGCGAAAATCCATGTAGGCACCATTTTGTATCTTCCCATGTGCTTTGGTTGATCTTTCTTCCATGGTATTTATTCAAACCTTGGATCAATTTCAGAGTATTAGTGAGGCTGTGGAATGTGTCAACTTCTATAACTCATGTGTATTAAGCTAAAATTTATATAAAAAAATATAGTATTGAGAGAAATTTGGACATTTACCTTATTACTTATTTATATAGCTCTGATGGATTTTTATTTCAAAATAGTAGGCAAATGGGTGAAAGCGCAAAGAAACAAACTATCAAAAGGATGCAATTCCTATGCCCCAACACTTCCCGAAACATTATTTATTCTAATACTAAATTGGAGACATCATCTTCCCCATCGCCCTATAATATTTGCCCCCACAATGCTAAGAGAGACATTATCGAAGGCATTCAAGGTTTGGGGAAATTTTTTCTAGTAAAGACCGATGGTCATATGCGAGGTAGGAAAACTTTCATGTATAGAGAAAAAATAAAGTGAATCAGGATATCATAGTTGGGAAAAAAGGGTCAATCGTTGGGGCCCTTATAGTGGTGCAAGCCGTTGAGTTTTTGGTTTCAGAATTTTTATTTATTTCAATTGCAGGGGCCTAGCAAGTGCATCAAAGATATTGGCCCTAAGGAGGTTGGCTAATTATGTCAATTTGGATGCCATTTTTCTTTAAGAGACCCTAGGAGAGGGAGGGATGATTATGAGGGTATTGGAATATCTTTTTCCTAGCTAGTGGTTTTTTCCTTATGATCTAAAGGTAGGTCTGGTAGCCTAGCCATTGGACTGAGTCAAAAAACTATATAACTTTTAAGCTCTTGAGGTCCTAACCTATTGTTAGGATCTCATCATTTGTACATTGATATGGGCAAGGAAATCAAGGTAATTAACATATATGGTCCATGTCAGGACAAAACATTCTTTTGGGATGGGTTGATGAGGAAACAATATATGCAAGCTGACGATATTTTTGTAGGAGGTGACTTAAATTTTTGGTTGGCAACCTCTAAAATATGGGGATCCCATGCTCATTTCAATTTCGCACAGAGTTTTTAAAACATCTCTTGGATGACCACAAGATATGTTATATGGATCTAACCATAAACAAACCAACCTTGAAAAATAGGAATATAGGTGAACCCATGGTTTTCGAGGAGTATTGGTCACTTCTTCATAGCCAAATCACTTATGGAAAGGGTCCCCATTTTTTGCTAATGGGTTGGTTCTAATGGGGAATCATACCATCATCCTATTTTTCTTGAATTAAGGGGGGGAGGGACCAAATGAACCTAGAGGACCCTCTAAATTTAACTCTTCATGGATAAAAGGTGATTCCTTTCAGAGAATGGTGATTGATAATTTGATGCCCTATAATATTAATATGGGAGAAATAATTGTTGAAAAGTTTGTTGCTAATTTAAAAAAGGTTAAAAAATAAATTATGGTATACTAAATTTAAAAAAGAAGGGATGAAGAAGCCTTGAAAGTAGTGGAGGATGAGCTAGATAATTTGGAAGATAAAAATGGATGGGGATACCTTACTAAGGAAACTAAACAAGGGTTCTTCTGCCTTGAAGTGGAAAGAAGGGTAATTTTGGGAGAGAGAGAGGATGTGTGAAGACACAAAATTCCAGTGATCTGGATTTAAATAAATGATGATAATATAAAGAATCAAAATTACACAAAAGAGGAGAAAAGTTCAAAACACTGTATTGGATATCGACACTTTGAAAGGGGGAATAGACTCCACTTTTATGTAACTTTCTAGGCTTGGAATGAATCCCTTTAGTAATATTTTCAATGTTGATCCCTGTGAAGGATCCATTACATAAATTATTTAGTTGGCTTGTGTTTTCCCCCATTTTCCTGAGAAGGAGGATAATACGATTCTCATGGAGACAATAATAGAATAAGATTTGTAAAAGGTGTTGTTAGTGTCAGTCTTTGCAGCCTTCCTCCAGTGATCAAACATACTCTTACAAAGTGATTTTAAGGTGTCAAGGTCAAATTTTGTCATTTCAGTGAGTCTTCAAGCAAAATTTGGTCACTAGGCATTAGATCTAGGGTTTGATTTTACTCCTTTCAAAGTTGTCCAAATGTCAGTACGTGTCACCATTCAGCTGAGTGTACCATCATTCAGAGGGTTGTCATCATCATGTCAAGTTCCACTAGGTCATTTGACACCTTGTTCATGCGTCAGTTGCACCTCGTTAAAGTTCATTTTCCTCTCCTGGGGTTTTGAAGACAATTTCTCTTGGATGGTCAAATCATTAGTAAAACTTGTATCTTGATGTTCATACACCTTCCCCTATCCTTAATGTACCTTATTAAACACTTCACATCACTAAGATCCCCTAATTTACTCATTTTTGCACAAACCCTAGTTTCTTGCTACAAACACTATTTTCTAGGCTAGGCCTGTGTTTTTCCCTTTTGGACCCCTTCCCCTCACTAAATTTATGAGATTCCACTTTCCCTACTTCTCTCCCTACTTCTCAAAATTTCCTCAAGAATTTAGAAGCCCCATATCCACTTCATTTCGCTTCATTTCAACAAGTCCCTTGTTCCACACATCAGGGTGGGTTTTACTCAAATGATGTTTCTGAGTAATAAAAGATGAATTTGGGAAAATTGAGAGAATTTTTTTTCCAAAATAGGCCAAGGAAGAAAAACCTCCTTCACCTTTTACACAGGTGTCATGGTTTTAGAGAAATGTCAAAAATACCATTGCCTCAGGAGAATTGAATGCACCTCTAAAGTGACCTTGGGAAAATCAAGTTTTCTCCTAGCTTGGTTGGCCAAATGACTTGCTTGATGAGTCGTATGATAACTAGACACAAAGAGATTTCTAATGAGCTATCATGAGATAAATTTGGAGTTGAGGAACACCTTCAAAAGTTGACTACAATAGCACTCTGCCTTGAGGCAGCCTCATTTGGCACATTTTGATCAGTCTTGGGAGATTTGACTTTTGATAGGTTAAATGAACACCAAATTGAAAAATTCGAATTGGGTTGGAAAGTAGACTCAAAGACCTTTCCAATGCGCTATCCTGCGCCCAATCTTGACACGAGGAAGGCCTTCAAAGGTCTGCTACAAAAATTCACTACGCAGAGGCTCTATGCACTGTGCCTCAAGCCCAGTGTGCCGTGCCTTCCCTATGCACTGCACTAGTGTATTTTTGCACTGTGAAAAGTTTCCCAATGCACGGCACCTTCCCTATGCACCGTGCCAGTTGCCCAATGCACCGCACCACCAAAAACTTCAAAAGCTTGCTCCAAATCACCCGAATCTCCTCCAAATCGCCATTGAATTGCTTGGATTGGCCAGGTAGGGTCGACATCCCATTGTTTCATCCATTTGTGTGTTATGTGATGGTGGTTGATGGTTCCAAATGTTTGAAACAAAACATCCAAACCCTACCTCTAAAAATCCTCAAGCCAACTACTGTTAAGTGTTATACATTCATCATTTTGTTACCAAGGTTCCCCCTCCATCACATTTTTCCCTTTTTCCATCATTCTCACCTCCCTTATACCATTTCCCCTTGAATGTTATTGTTCCCTATCCCCTAAACTTACTAAATCCCTATCCCCAATTCCCTTCCACCCATTGCCAAATGCACAAACCCCAAACCCTAACTTATATAACCCTCCCAAACCCTCCTACATTTCCCTAAACAAAATATATCTTAATATCCCCTAATCCCTTCATATTTTCTCGTTCCTAATAGTCCCTTGTTGCATTTTTCCCCTTGGTGGCAGATTTCAATCATATCACAACAGCAGTCCAACACAGTTTTGTGACCAGCATTCATTTCTCCAAGATAGTTTTCATAGCATCAATCATGTCATCTGATCATTCATCTGACTATGAGGTGGAAACCCAAAGCAACTCAGCCATAGAAGAAAATGCACCCCAGAGGCCTCATAGAAGTGGAAAAACATCCATGAAGACCGACAGGCTGCCCAAAGAAGCCTAAATGAGATGACACCCATTCAGCAGGAGATAGAGGCTGATCGAGAGATTTGGCTTGAGAGGGTCAACATCCACTTAGAGAAACTACTGGACAAGGTGATAGGGACAACACATTGCTGAGACACGTGGATTTTCACTACATGGCGCGAAATATGAGTTCCAAGGCACGGATCAGAAGTCTAAAGGTGAAATTGAAAAAGGCAATAAAGAAGCAAAAGAGGCAAAAGGAGCTTGATCATCTTTAGATATTGGCCGAGGAATCCTTGGCTCATCATGACACTTGATAGAGGAGGTACATCCCAAATTTCAAGAAATTTGGAGCAAATTTTTCATTTTGAGAATTTTTGCACTAAAAAACAGGGTTTTGCCTCCCTGTGCGCCGCGCCACGTGGCGCGCGCTTTTCCTAGGGAGCTCCAAATGGAAAAAAGTTTATATTTTTGGATTTGACATGAAAAATCATGACTGCTGTTGTATGGCCAAGAAGTTTGGGCAAGTTTTGGGTCCCCAAAAGGTCAAAAAACACTCGAAAAGTCACCTCTCTGCCCCTGTTTTGACACACATAACGCAATCTTGGGAGAATGAAGTTTTGGAGGGGCAAATGGACACCAAATTGGAAAATTCCACTCGGGTTGGAAAGTCAACAGGCAGGGCTTTCCAACAAGGACACTTGGGCTCAATTTTGACTTCATAAAGTGCCTCAAAATCAGCTCCAAAGTGGCGCAATGCACACAGATTTTGGCGCGGCGCACAAAGGATTTTTACTCAATTTTTCACCTTCCAGCTCAGAAATTCGGCCAGTTTGACTAGTTTTGCTTCCAGATGTAATTTTTGACCCATCTTGATGTAACTTGATGATTATGATGTAATTTTGGCACATATTTACTTGTTCTAGATGATTCATTCACTAAAAAGTGAAAATTAAATGAATGAATCAGTTTCCTAACATATAGAGGCAAGTTGTTTTGACTGCCTAGATTTTAGTTCCTTGTTTAGAATTAGTTGAAACAGCTCCTAGAATGATGAGCTTGACCACTAGATTCATGGGAATGGGTTGATCTAGTCTATATCATGTAATCTTTCAGTCATTTTCAGGGTTGGACACTTGGGATTGCTTTGGCATACTATTGTACATATTTTCTCTGCATTTTTGGCTAAGGAAAGACCAGGGTTTTGCAGCATTGTTTGGGATCCATGTGGCTTTATGTTTTGATGGTGTGCTTCTCTCAGTAATTGTAAGTTGTTATGTGTATCATTCTCCTTCTCTCATCTTCTGCAATTGAACAAATGAAGTGTTAAGGTAGAATCCATAGATTGTAATGCTCTGCCTTTAAATTTGTTTGATTTACAATGTTTTCACCTGTTTAAGGAGAATATTTGAAACATTCTTGCTCTCCTTAGCTCCTCACCAGTCTGATCTACCCATTCATTCCCTTTAAAAGCATCAAGACAATCGCCTCCCTTGCCCCATTCAAACCTCTGCAAAAGTTGTGCCTCAATCCCCAAGCCCAAATTTGCCTTTCCCTATTTCAACACAAAAACTCCTAAAAACTCAAATCAAACCATTGCACTGCATACTTAGCCTAAAATTAGCTTTTGTTTTAGTGATCTCAAGCCTCATCGATTATCTTTGTCGAGATTGACCCAGAGAGAGACCTCTCCTATCCTCGTAGGGCTAGCTACGAGGCTGAGCATGGTTTGATGTGGACCTAGAACCTTGTCTTTTCAGCCTAAGGCAAATCTAGGCTATAACATAGTGGCGACTCCATTGGGGAAGAACAAATGGTTTGCTTTTTAGTGTTATTTGTTTTATAAGATACATACGGAGCCTGAAGTCACGTCAGGTAGCCTTCGAAACGCTTTTGCTATGCATTAGCAAAGTAGATAAATGTTGCTTCATTCAATCTCTGGTCTAGCTTGTGAATGTGACACTTGACATGTAGATTGTCTTGCCCCAGTACATATATCAAGTTCAGATCTGATGGTTGATGGTGGACAAAGATCAGACACTAGAAATGTTGAAATCATTCACCTAGAGACTCCATTCACTGAAAAATCCAGAAATCAATGCTTCATGGTGACTCCACTGCAGGAAGATTAGTAGCTTTAAGCTTTGCAAGATGGAATGGGTTGCAAGACGATATGCTCCCATGAGCCGAGATCACATTCCAGGTTTTCGAAACAAAATTCCAAAGGTAGATTGGTCAAGGAATTTGCCTACGTTTAAAGATGATGATAGAAGGATGTTGCTTTACATTTGGTTAGTTTTCACATGCATATTCGCAAGTTGAAGGTTGATTTTCCTTAAGATTTCTTGATGAAGATATTCGTGGCCACTCTAGAAGGTGAAGCCCAATCTTGGTATGAAAGTTTGCTGCCTGCTTGTATTTACTACTTAAAGGATTTTCATGCCATGTTCATTGAAAGATATAAAGAATATTATCCATCATTAAATTTAGTTCAGAACTGTTGCAAAATGCTTATAGTTTTATTGAAATCCTTGAGAAATATTATGAAGATGATAATTTCATGGATGAAGAGATCATGGAAGCCCTGTATGAAAATCCCTTTCAGCAGCATAAAGAGAGTGATACTTATCAAGATGATCATGAAAATTTGCAGCAGGATCATGATCTTAGTACGGCGGAAGATGAAGGAATTTTGCATCTTGACAGTCAACAGAAATTACATGAAATGGATCAGCAGTATGAGGAAAATTTGTACACTCCTTTACTTGAAATTAATGAAGACAATCACTGTTGGGACAATCACTACTTGAGCAAGAGAAAACAAAAAGTATTATCTCCTCTGTCTGAAGACGAGATAGATCAACTCTTGAACGATCATGTTCCAGCTCAAGTTAACGTAGATCTGCAGTGTGTACATGATCAATAAGGTGATGGTGGAACTTCTTCCTCTTCTGAAAAGGATGACAGTCCTGTAAGCAGCTTTATAGATCAACAGGTTGAAGATGTCTATATGGCTGAAAGTGATGAAAGAGAAAGTGTCGTTTCAGATCTGTCTATAGAAGAAAACATAGCTACAGACCTAAGTGCTCTCATCCCACCAAAACTAGATCTTCATGAGGAGGTAGTTCATTCCCTCTATGAAAACCAAGATGAGATCTTCGCTCAAGTAAGTGAAAAAGTTTCTCTTGATGAATTTATGGTAAATGATAGAAATTATAGTGTTGGGTTTCAAGAAACATCTCAAGTTTCTTTTCTCATGATTGATGAATGTAATGCGAAACATGATAATCCAGCTGTCATATCATGTGAAGATGACCTACAATATATTAAGACTACAGAAGATCAGACCATTCAGGATTCCCTTTCACATTCTTCTTCATATGTTTCATGTTTTGAAATGTTTTTTCAAGAGGAGATCTGCTCATCTACTTGCTCAGAATTTTTTGAGGACCAGGAACATACTCATACTGAAGTACATTATGAAGAAAGATTAGAAGTAAGAGAAAAAGACACCTTGCTCTTTCAGCAGGAGGAAAGACTTCATGTTTTTCATGATCCACTGGAAAATCTGTTGTAGTCAGCAGTGAAGGTGATTATTGCAGTATTCAGTGATGAAGGAGATCATGGTCAATTATGTTTTTGGATGCCTAGTTACAAGTATCTATTGTTGACCAGGAGATCTGATAAGGAGAATCAATCAAGAAGGCATCTTCTTGATTGGTTACATTGGCATTTTGATATAGTTTGATGGTATATTGTCTTGTAAGAAACATAGGTGGTCATGTACTACCTTCAAGCTTTAAGTTTTAAGTTTAGGTCTTAGCAATTTTGAGTTAGTTTGTTAGAGTCAAGGTTTTTAGTCATTTCAGTTTTAAAATTGAGCCATATTTTCACTCAATAAATCAGTTAACAGTCTTGTGTCGATTTGTCAAAATAATGAATTCCATAGCCCGATGGATGAAGGCACTGTCTGCTCTCCCAAAGATTTGTCGTTCTTGGCACCTCCAAGAAGATACCATCCCCATTGGAGCCAATGTTAGTGTCAGACTTTGAAGCCTTCCTCTAGTGATCAAACATGCTCTTACAAAGTGATTTTAAGGTGTCAAGATCAAATTTTGTCATTCAGTGAGTCTTCAAGCAAAATTTGGTCACAAGGCATTAGATCTAGGGTTTGATTTTACTCCTTTCAAAGTTGTCCAAATGTCGGTCCTTGTCACCATTCAGCTGAGTGTACCATCATTCATAGGGTTGTCATCATCATGTCAAGTTCCATTGGGTCATTTGACACCTTGTTCATGCGTCAATTGCGCCTCGGTAAAGTTCATTTTCCTCTCCTAGGGTTTTGAAGGCAATTTCTCTTGGATGGTCAAATCATTAGTAAAAATTGTATCCTGATGTTCATACACCTTCCCCTATCCTTAATGTACCTTATTAAACACTTCACATCACTGATATCCCCTAATTTACTCATTTTTGCACAAACCCTAGTTTCTTGCTACAAACCCTATTTTCTAGGCTAGGCCTATGTTTTTCCCTTTTTGACCCCTTCCCCTCACTAAATTTCTAATATTCCACTTTACCCTACTTCCTAACATCCCTCCCTACTTCTCAAAATTTCCTCAATAATTTAGAAGTCCCCTATCCACTTCATTTCGCTTCATTTCGATAAGTCCCTTGTTCCACACATTGAGGTAGGTTTTACTCAAATGATGTTTCTGAGAAATAAAAGATGAATTTTGGAAACATGAGAGAGGTTTTTGTCTACAATAGGCAAAGGAAGAAAAACCTCCTTCACATTTTACACATGTGTCATGGTTTTAGAGAAATCTCAAAAATACCGTTGCCTGAGGAGAATTGAATGCACCTCTGAAGCGACCTTGGGAAAATCAAGTTTTCGCCTAGCTTGGTTGGCCACATGACTTGCATGATGAGTGAAATGATAACTAGACATAAAGAGCTTTACAATGAGCTATCCTGAGCTAAATTTGGAGTTGCGAAACACCTTCAAAAGTTGACTATCATAGCACTCTTCCATGAGGCAACCTCATTCGGCACATTTTGACCAGTCTTGGGAGATTTGATATTTGATAGGGTAAATGAACTCCAAATTAAAAAATTCGAATTGGTTTGGAAAACAAACTGAAAGACCTTTCCAACGCGCTATCCTGTGCCTAATTTTGACACTAGGAAGGCCTCCAAAAGTCTCCTTAAAAAAGGCGCTACATATAGGCTCTATGCACCGCGCCTCAAGCCTAGTGCGTCGCGCCTTCCCTATGTGCCGCGCCAGTGTATTTTTGCACTAAGAAAAGTTTCCCAATGTTCCGCACCTTCCCTTTGCACCATGCTAGTTTCCCAATGTGCCGCGCCACCAAAAACTTCAAAAGCTTGCTCCAAATCGCCATTGAATTGCTTGGATTGGCCAGGTAGGGTCGACATCCCACTGTTTCATCCATTTGTGTGTTATGTGATGGTGGTTGATGGTTCCAAATGTTTGAAACAAAACATCCAAACCCTACTGCTGTTAAGGGTTGCACATTCATCATTTTGCTACCAAGGTTCCCCCTCCATCACATTTTTCCCTTTTTCCATCATTCCCATCTCCCTTATACCATTTCCCCTTGAATTTTATTGTTCCCTATCCCCTAAACTTACTAAACCCCTATCCCCAATTCCCTTCCACCCATTGCCAAATGCACAAACCCAAAACCCTAAATTATATAAACCTCCCAAACCCTCCTACATTTCCCTAAACAAAATATATCCTAATATCCCCTAATCCCTTCATATTTTCCCCTTCCTAACAGTCCCTTGTTGCATTTTTCCCCTTGGTGGAAAATTTCAATCATATCACAACAACAGTCCAACACAGTTTTGTGACCAACATTCACTTCTCCAAGGCAGTTTTCATAGCATCAATCACGACATCTAATCATTCATCCGAATATCAGGTGGAAACCCAAAGCGACTCACCCATGGAAGAAAATTCACCTCGGAGGCCTCATAGAAGTGGCAAAACATCTGTGAAGACTGGTAGGCTACCCAAAGAAGCCTAAATGAGATGACACCCATTCAGCAAGAGATAGAGGCTAATCGAGAGATTTGGCTTGAGAGGGTCAACATCCACTTAGAGAAACTGTTGGACAAGGCCGATAGGGAAAACACATTGCTGAGACACTTGGCTTTTCACTACATGGCGTGAAATATGAGTTCCAAGGCATGAATCAGAAGTCTAAAGGTGAAATTGAAAAAGGCAATAAAGAAGCAAAAGAGGCAAAAGGAGCTTGATCATCTTCAAATATTGGCAAAGGCATCCTTGGCTCATCACAAAACTTGATAGAGGAGGTACAGCCGAAATTTCAAGAAATTTGGAGCAAATTTTGCATTTTGAGAATTTTTGCACTAAAAAACAGGGTTTTGCCTCCCTGTGCACTGCGCCACGTGGCGCGCGCTTTTCCTAGGGAGCTCCAAATGGAAAAAAGTTTATATTTTTGGATCTGGCATGGACAATCATGACTACTAGTGTATGGCCAAGAAGTTTGGGCAAGCTTTGGGTCCCCAAAAGGTCAAAAAACACTCAAAAAGTGACCTCTCTGCCCCTATTTTGACACACAGAAAGCAGTCTTGGGAGAATGATGTTTTGGAGGGGCAAATAGACACCAAATTGGAAAATTCCACTTGGGTTGGACATTAGACAGGCAGGGCGTTCCAACCAGCACACTTGGGCTCAATTTGGACTTCAGGAAGTGCCTCAAAATCAGCTCCAAAGTGGAGCGATGCACATAGATTTTGGCGCGGCACACAAAGGATTTTTGCTCAATTTTTCACCTTCCAACTCAGAAATTCGGTCAGTTTGACTAGTTTTTCTTCCAGATGCAATTTTTGACCCATCTGGATGTAACTTGATGATTATGATTTAATTTTGGCACATATTTACTTGTTCTATATGATTCATTCACTAAAAAGTGAAAATTAAATGAATGAATCAGTTTCCTAACATATAGAGGCAAGTTGTTTTGACTGCCTAGATTTTAGTTCCTTGTTTAGAATTGGTTGAAACAGCTCCTAGAATGATGAGCTTGACCCCTAGAGGCATGGGAATGGGTTGAGCTAGTCTATATCTTGTAATCTTTCAGTCATTTTCAGGGTTGGACACTTGGGATTGCTTTGGCATACTATTGTACATATTTTCCCTGCTTTTTTGGCTAAGGAAAGACGAGGGTTTTGCAGCATTGTTTGGGATCCATGTGGCTTTATGTTTTGGTGGTGTGATTCTCTCAGTAATTGTAAGTTTTTATGTGTATCATTCTCCTTCTCTCATCTTCTGCAATTGAACAAATGAAGTGTTAAGGTAGAATCCATAGATTGTTATGCTCTACCTTTAAATTTGTTTGATTTACAATGTTTTCACCTGTTTAAGGAGAATCCTTGAAACCTTCTTGCTCTCCTTAGCTCCTCACCAGTCTGATCTACCCATTCATTCCCTTTAAAAGCATCAAGACAATCGCCGTCCTTGCCCCATTCAGACCTTTGCAAAAGTTGTGCCTCAATCCCCAAGCCCAAATTTGCCTTTCCCTGTTTCAACACAAGAACTCCTAAAAACTCAAATCAAACCCTTGCACTACATACCTAGCTTAAAATTAGCTTTTGTTTTAGTCATCTCGAGCCTCATCGATTATCTTTGCCGAGATTGACCCGGAGAGAGCCCTCTCCTGTCCTCGTAGGGCTAGCTACGAGGCTGAACGTGGTTTGAGGTGCACCTAGAACCTTGCCTTTTCAGCCTAAGGCAAATCTAGGCTCTAACAGCTGCTACACAACATCCAAAATGACAATAGCCCTAGCCCTGATGGATAACTAATGGCGTTTTTCTTGGGGCTTTATGAAATTTTTGGAAACAATATTCTCAGTGTTATCAAGGATTCTAAAAAATTAGGGTATATCTATGTTTCTTTCCATTCCACCTTTATAGCCCTTATTTGAAAATATAACGATCCTTACTACTTTTATAACTTCAAACTTGAATCTTTATCCAACTGCATATATAAAATTATTTCCAATATAATTGGAAATAAATTGAAACTTATTCTATCCAAAAATGTTTCCTAAGAGAAGTTTTCTTTCTTCAGGGATCATTAGATCCATGAAGCTATAAGGGTTTCTCAAGAAGGCTTATACAATCTCAAGTCCTACAAGATAAAAAAGTTAATAATAAAGTCAGATTTATAAAAAGCATATGTCGTGCCAGCTAGTGTTACATAAAATTGATACTCATGCATCTAGGTCTCAAGATCGCATTGATCAATTGGGTTATAATTTTTCTAACAATGGTGTCATGTATTGTGCTCATTAATCAGTTTCCATCATCTTTCTTTAATGCATGGATGGGTCTAAGGCAAGGTTTCCACTATCTCTATTTTTATTTATTTTGGTTTCTAAGGGCCTAATCACATTGATTAAGGATGCAAAAAGGAGTGATATCAAAGGGGCATGTGTAGCTGAAGACTTAACCATTACCTGCCTTTTGTTCATGGGTGATTTTTTACTCTTTTGTGATAGTTGCAGAAGCCATCTTGCTACTATCAAGGAAGTGTTCGATCTATTTCATAGGGCTACATGAATTCTTTTTATGTTACAAAAATACACCTTAATCCTAATGGGTTGTTGAGGGATGTAGTTAATTATGAAAAGAATATGTTTCCTTTCCAATCTCTAAATCTTGATTTTTCATTGAAACATCAAAGGATTCATATATAACGAAATGAACACATTAAGAAAAAATGGATCTAGTTAATAGAAAATATATAAAAGGGGATTAAGAATTGGTGTTTTAGATGGTTATCCAAATAAAGTAGACTTGTACTCATTAAATATTTGTTGGAAGTTATTCTAGTCTTTTAGATGTCCCTATACTCGATCCTAGTTGGGATGTTGAACTCCATTTGAAAATTACGCAAACATTTTTTATGGATGGGAAGTAAAGAAGGTAGAGTCTTTCCATGGGAAAGATGGGACAAGATGACATTTCCCAAGGGATAGGGTGGATGGGGTTTGAATAATATACCCACTTTGGCAAAGGCATTGGTTGCCAAAGTTGGTTGCATGTTGCTCTCCATATATAGTTTATGGACTACTACTTTCCATCAGAAATAATGTGTTCTAGCTCTCTTGAAGAATGGATTTGGGCTCCAGACAACAAGATTCTAGATATATCAATTATGTGGAAAGAAATATTATCCCCTTTTATGGTGGTTGAATAGGGTCTTACAAGGAAAGTGGGAAATGGGGAAAAGTTGAGAATTAGGATGGACCTCTAGGTAGGCTATGGAGAAAATGAGATGGTGCTTTTCCTAAATGAAAATGGTAGAAACACCTTAAACCATGTTGTTAACCACCAAAGCAC
>APFE030977768.1:135123-161900 GCA_000404065.3 Pinus taeda | reverse complement strand
ACCTGCTCAATATTCTCACTACATGTGCAATATTTGGTCTAGTACAGACCATTGCATACATCAAGCTACCGACTGCACTTGCATATGGAACATGGGACATGTCCTCTTCCTCTTCTTGTGTCTTGAGACACTGTTCAGCAGATAACTTTACACCTACAGGAATAAGAACCTTCACCGGTTTACTATCCTACATATTAAATCTCTGCAATATTGTTTCGACATACTTCCTCTAGTTTAACCAGAGCTTCTTCTTTTCCCGATATCTATTAATTTCCATGCCCAAAATATAGTTTGCAGCATCAACATATTTCATGTCGAATTTGGAGGACAATTGGGTCTTCAAATCCTGGATAATTTCTTTGTCATTTCCAACCAGCGAAATATCATCCACATACAAAACCAAATAAATAACACGGTCAGCAATTAATTTAAAATACACATAGTGATTTGCTTTGCTTCTGGTGAAGCCAAGTCCCCGTATAAATATATCAAATTTCTGATACCACATCCTTGGTGACTGTTTTAACCCATACAAAGACTTCTTTAACTTGCATACCAGTTCTTTCATACCCTTCACTGCAAAGGCTTGAGGTTGCTGCATGTAGATCTCCTTTTCCAGATCTTCATGAAGAAATGTTGCCTTCACATCCATCTGTTCTACCTCAAAATCAAAAGCAACAACAACAGATAAAAGTAATCGAACAGAAGTTACCTTGGCAATAGGAGAAAAAATATCACCAAAATCAATTCCTAAGACCTGAGAATAACCTTTTTCTACCAACCAAGCTTTGTATTTCTCCACCTTTCCTTATGCATTTGTCTTCTTCTTGAGCACCCATTTGCTGCTAATGGGTTTCCTTCCAGTTGGCAACTCCATGAGATCCCAAGCCTCATTTTTGTGCAAATATGCCATTTCATCAACCATGGCCTCTTTCTAGAGTTTTCCATCCTCTGAATCTACTGCTTCCTTCATAGTTCTGGGATCATCATCAGTAATAGATAAATCAAAATTTGAACATAAAGTAGATAGACTATACCTTTCTCGCTGCCTTCTTTCTCGAACTGATCTTCTCACACCTGGAGTTTGTGGTTCTTCATCTTCTAATTCCTCCGCTGCTGTAGACTCTGATTCTTCCTCCTTTAGCTCAAACTCTATATTCTCAGGTTCCTTTGGTTGGAATTCATGTTTAATAACATCTTTCACCTCTCTAAAAACCACATCTGAGTTGTACACAACTTTCCTTGTTACTGGGTTCCAAAGCTTATAACCCTTTAAACCATCCTTATGCCCAATAAAGATGCACTTTTCAGGTTTACTATCCAACTTGGTTCTTTTCTCCTTTGGAACATGTACATATGCATCACATCCAAATACCCTCAGATGTGAAAGAGAAGGTTTCTTACGAGTCCATACCTCTTGTGGAGTCTTATCTTCCAATGCTGATGAAGGTGATCTGTTGACCAGGTAACATGCAGTCTCCACCACCTCTGCCCAAAATTCCTGTCCTAACCTGGCAACACTGAGAATGCTTCTTGCCCTTTCCATCAACATCTTGTTCATTCTTTCTGCAACTCCATTTTGTTGAGGTGTATATGGAGTAGTCTTCTGCTGTGCTATACCACACTTCTTACAGAATTCTTCAAATTCCTTACTGCAAAAATCTCCACCATTATCTGTCGTCAGCAGCTTTATCTTCTTCTCTGTCTGGTTTTCCACTAGAGCCTTAAATTCTTTAAACCTGTCAAAGACTTCAGATTTCTTCTTAAGGAAATATATCCATTTTATCCTTGAGAAGTCATCTATAAATGATACATAGTACACAAACTTACCCAGTGATGGAACCTTCATAGGTCCAAACACATCACTGTGGATAAGCTCTAATATTTGTTTCGCCCTCTTACCACCAGAGGGGAAACTCACCTGATTTTGCTTCCCATATACACAATTTTCATAGAAATCAAAATCCAGAGAGCTATTACTCATACCTTCTACCATACCTTTACCATGAAGTATTCAAAAGCCCTTCTCTCCAATATGTCCAAGCCTTTGATGCCACATCATGGTCTTCTCTCCAGTTACCACTAGATTTTCTGCTCCACTCTCAAGAACCACAGAACTGTTGCACCCATCAACAACAGTGCTACCTTGCAGCTTGTACAGAGTTCCAATCCGAACTCCCCACATCAATAACATTGCTCCCCAATCATTTTGCAGGTATCCTTCTTGAACACTATTTTTACACCTGCATCATCCAACTTGCTTACATAAATCAGATTTCTGGCTAATGTAGGAATATGCAGAACACCCGTAAGTGTTCTAACCCTTCCACGTTGTAACTTCAACTTTACTTTTCTACGACCAACGATTCTATCCTTCCTATCATTCCCCATGAAGACATCACCGCCATCATATTTTCATACTCGCAGAACCACTCTCTATGGGGAGTGAAGTGAAAGGATGCACCTCAGTCAACCAACCATGCCTCATGATCTACATGTGTACTTGAAGAAGCCAAGTACACATCCCTGCCTTCATTTGAGGTGGTTTTCGCCTCTGCAGAAGGAGCATCATCAGATCCCTTTCCTTTATCAATAGATTTAGATTTACAGTCCCTTTTGTAGTGCCCTTCCTTTCCACATTTTTAGCACACCACCTTTACAAGTTTTCCTGGAGATTTAGATCTCCCTCTAGATTCAGATCTCCCACTCGATGACTTATTTTTTGTTTATGTTCTAGGACCGTCCTCGTACAAATAAGGCATCACCATTCTGGATCTCCATATTTTTCCGTCTCATCTCTTGCGTCAGCAAGGATGAGACTATTTCATCAAACTGCAAGGCAGTTGCATTGCTACCTATTGCAATAACCAGATTATCCCACGAATTTGGTATAGAACACAACAAACTAGTGCACTTATCTTCATCTTAAATTTTAATATCAACAGATAATAATGACTTACCACAGTATTAAATGCGTTCAGATGTTCTGTCACTGAGTCTCCATCTTTCATCCTCAGATTATACAGATTTTTTTGTAGGAACAGTTTATTCACCAGAGACTTAGATTGGTACAAAGTCTCTAACTTGTCGCACAAAGCCTTCGTCATAGCTTCCCTTGATACGTTCAGCAATACTAAATCTGAGACACACAATCGTATTGTGCTCTTAGCCTTCTAATCTAGCTTCTTCCATTCTTCATCAGACACTCCTGTTGGTTTAGTACCTAGATCTATCGTGACCCACTGATGTTTATCCACCAACAGATCCTCCATCTTGAGTTTTCATAATTCAAAACTCTGACCATTGAAATTCTTGATCTCTATCTTTCCATTGCTCGCCATCCTCTTTCACCACCAGAACCGATCCCACAGATCTCCCACTGAACAGGGTCTACTACAGACCCAAGCAAAACCCCTCAGCAACAAAGACGTCCCCTTGAAGCCAAAACAACTTTGATACCAAATGTAGGTTTTAACCCTGTACAGAAATTACCTGCATACGAATTCTAAAACACAGAAAATAAACAATGCGAGACCCTAACACATAAAACACATATACACAGAGATTTTCCCATGGATTCCAAAACTGGGACTACCAGCTTGATTTTTCATTATGTTCTTTTCAATGTTACAATACATATTTATACATGCCGAAGCATCCAATACCATGGACCAAAAACCATCACGCCCAAAACTGTGGACCGAAAACCATCGTGTCCAAAACCATGTGCGAAAAACATGCACATAACCATAGGTAGGTCTGCTCAACCTAATATAGAGTGGGGTTAGTTGCACCCTTCAAACCCCCTGTGACTCCCCTCGCTATGCAATCGGCACGACAAAAGGGGGGCTCCTCCCCCCTTCTAACCCCCCGGTTAATTACGTGGGCTAGTCATGGAAAGAATATAACACAACCCAGCATTCATAACACTCTTAATGTATAGCTTAAGGATTTCATTTAAACGTTGGATGGGGATCCTTGATTTTAGGAGACACCACACACTTATGTATTGATATTTATCATTTAACCATTAGATATTAGAGACGGTTTCATATAGGAATTAACTTATTAAAATATTAAATTTATTTGTCTTGTGTGCTAAGGAAGGGAGGCCGTGAGTCTTATGGGAAGAGATAGTATTTGTTAAGGTAGGAGGGATACTTTTGGGATAGAACTAATTTAAAATGCTTCCTAAGATGATGCTTTCATAATTACCCTTAATTTAATTAATTACTAATGCTTATAAATATTTGTCCAATAAAATTTTGAAGTCAATGATTGGCTTAGTGTATATGGTCCTACCCGAGAGTAAAGTCAATGATTGGTTTACTATTGGATTTTCAATTTATTTGACTTATACGAGGCAAGATTATGGTGAGAATCCTTATCAAATATTGAAAATTGTTAGAGAATAAGCTGATGTCTCAATCCCTGGGGTTTTAGCCCATTAATGGGGGTTTTCGACTTCAAACGCAGATAACTCTCAAACTCTGAAGAACTGGGAGGCATATCATATATCAATGGAAACATATCGATGAGTAGAATCCATCGAGAAGATCTTTGATGCAAAATAATATGAGTTGTCAAGTCAAAATGCCCATGCAAGATTGGGGTAGCCCCTGGTGCTGCTTGGGTTGACATCATTGACAACCACTGATCAACAATTTCCCCCTTTGGCATTGATGGCAACATAAGAACTCCCCCTGTAATCATGACACCTCTTCCTACTGCTTTCTCTCCCCGTTTGTCATCAATGGTAAAGGTTAACTCCCCCTGATAAACAACCATCCTGCGGACTTGTACACACCACCACTCCCCCTTTATACTCGAGTAGATAAGAGAAAGAGTCTAATGAAAAATTGGGAGAATCCCAAGCTTTTGGCGAATATACTCAAATGATTCACAAGGTAATGGCTTGGTAAAGATGTCTACAATTTGTTCCTTTGTGACAACATATTCAAGCTCGATATTCCTTTCGCCAAGCTACTCTCTAACGAAATGATATTTAAACTGAATGTGCTTCATTTTGGAATGCATCACTGGGTTCTTGGAGATATTGATGGCGTTGGTGTTATCGCAAAAGATGGGAATAGGCTCATCAAACTTGACTTGAAGGTCTTGCAAAGTTTGCTTCATCCAGAGAACTTGTGTACAACAAGCTGTTGCCGTGATATATTCTGCTTCTGTTGTAGATAACGAGATTGAAGACTTCTTTTTACTTAACCATGAAACAAGACAACCACCTAAGCTTAACTTGCAAACTGTTATCATGGGGGTAAGGACTGGCTTGCAATCTTCCATCTAGAATTTTTTGAGCATTTCCTTGATGTACTTGGTTTGATATATGAATATTCCTTTATCCTGCTAAGAAATCTGAAGCCCCAAAAGTATGTCAACTCACCAAGCATAGACATTTCAAACTCACTTTTCATTTTTGTGGCAAAGGCTTTACATAATATGTCATCACTGCTTCCAAAGATTATATCATCCATATATACCTTGATAATCGTTAGGTTATCTTGATCCACTTTCACATAGAGATTGTTGTCAGTGCTTCCTTTCTTGAATTCTTGTTGATGTATATACCTATCAAGATGATCATACCAAGCCCTAGGAGCTTGCTTGAGACCATATAGTGCCTTCTTTAATCTGCAAGCATAGTTTTCTTTGTCAATGAGCAGAAAACCTTCGGGTTGTTCAACGTAAACTTATTCTTCCAATTCACCACTTAGAAAGGCTGACTTAACATCCATTTGGTAGACCTTGATTTTTCTCGAGCATGCATAAGTGAGAAATATCCTGATAGCTTCCATTCTGGCAATGGGAGGAAATGTTTCTTCAATATTGATTCCCTCAACTTGTGCATATCCTTTGCAGACTAATCTTGCTTTATTCCTGGTAACCTGTCCGTCCTCATTCAATTTGTTTCTAAAGACCCATTTAGTTCTAATAAAATTTTTATCCTTTGGTCGTGGAACCAATTCCCAAGTATCGTTCTTCTCAATTTGATCCATTTCTTCATTCATAGCTGCTACCCAATGTTCATTTTGACTAGCTTCCTCAAAATTGCTAGGCTCAAAAGTCGCTAAAAGGGCAATATGGGCTTGTTGTGATGAATGAAGCTGTCGACTTCTTCTAGTTCCAATTCCTTCATTTACGTTGCCAATGATCTGATTTGACGGATGATTCTTTTGATACCATTCTTTTGGACCTTTTGGAGAAACTTCTTGTACATCATGCTGATCATTTCTTATTTCTTCTTGGTTGACTAGTGTTTCCTTATTTGATTGGTCTTGTTCTGGAGCTTCTTCTTCATCCTTCATAGATTCTACCTCAAGCCCCTCAGATTTTCTTGAAGAGATGATCTCATTGTTATCCTTTAGAACACAATCTTCGTCAAAAGTAACATTTATAATTTCAACTATTTATTTTTGCCTTAGATTGTAGCATCTATAAGCCTTTCTTTTGCGCGAATAACCAACGAAAATACCTTCGTCAACACGGGAATCGAACTTGCCCAATTTTTGGTCTTCTCTTTTGATGTAGCATTTACTTCCAAATATTTTGAAGTATTTGACGTTAGCTGGTCTTCCTTTCCATAGTTCATACGGAGTCATGTTACAATTGTTTCTAATCAAGCCTCTCTTTATAATGAATATGGCAATATCAATTGCTTGAACCCAGAATTTATCGTCTAAGTTTGAGTCTTTTAACATGGTTCTAGCCATTTCCTGTACGGTTCTGTTTTTTCTTTCAGCGACTCCATTCTGCTGTGGTGTTCTGGCTATTGAGAATTTCCTTTTTATTCCATGTTCATCACAGTATTGTTGAAATGCTTTGGACGTGAATTCTCCGCCATTATCTGATATTAGACATTTGATCTTCAAATCTGTTCCATTTTCGACCAATTCCTTGTAGATTTTGAAACATTCGAATGCCTTAGACTTTTTCTTCAGGAAACTGACACTACCATTCTGGTGTAAACATCTATCATTAACATAAAGTATAATTCACCATCTAAACCTTTTGTTCTCATAGGACCACATAGATCAGTATGTATTAATTTCAATGGATGTGACGCAAAATGTTCCTTTGTCTTGAACTCAAATTTTCTCTGTTTGTCATGCCGACAAGATTCGCATATCGTATTGGTAGGTTTTGAGATTTTCGGCATTTCTCTAATTGCTTCTTTTTTGCTGTTCTTGACCAAATTGTCGAAATTTATATGTCCCATTTGTTTGTGCCATAACCATCTCTCGTCTTCTTTTGCCAAGAAACACCCTTTAGGTGTCTCATCCAAAATATATATGTCGTTTGGAGTTCTACTTGTTGTAGCCATAATTTTACCAAACTTGCCTTTCCTGATTTCGCATTTCTTCGAGTTGAATAATATCGTGTGTCCTTGATTGCACATCTGCCCAACACTGAGCAGATTGTGATTCATATTTTCAACCAAAAACACATCCTTTTCTAATGCATCCTTTCTTCCAAGTGTGACCGTACCTACTCCTATGACGTTTGAAGACCTGTCATTTCCAAAAGACATTGTTCCATCCTTTGTTTCTTTCAAGGATATGAACCTATTTCTATCTCCAGTCATATGCATTGAGCAACCATTGTCAACATACCATACATTTCTATTGCTTTGAGCCTTGATAGTGTGAGCACACATTTCAGTCTCCCTTTTCCATACTTTTACATTCTGATTTTGCAAGAATTCCTTTGAAGAACTTCCAAGTTTGCAATCTTTGGCCAAATGTCCAAAATCGTTACATTTGTAACATTCGACGTCATCTCTCAAATGATCAAATCTGTTGATATTATGCTGAGTTCTAGAATATCCATTTCTAAGAGATCTCTTGGAATTATATTCATTCCAAACATACATGCGACATTCTGCAGCTCTTTGTTCAAACCTTCCACATGAATAACAATGACCATAAAATATAGGTTGATACCTGGGAGGAAATCTTCTTTGAGGAATTGTCTTCAAAGGTTCTTTCTATGAGCCTTGATCTCTCGATCTAGCTGGGAGATTTACCTGCTTGGTAGATTTTGCATATCCATCTTCTTTAGTTGTCATAGAAGGACTTGACTCCTTTTCGAATTTTTCTTTGTAACCAAGACCAGTCTTGTTCCATGATCGTTGGTTGCTGATGAATTCGTCCAAAGTCTTTGAGCTGTTGGCATAGTTTTGAAGCGCTTTTCCACTTTTTACTTCCTTTCGTAAAGAAATGATTTCAGCTTCCAATGCTTCTCTTTCCTTGTTGCTTTCCTTTCATTCTTTCCTGAGTGATTCTTCAATTCGTTTGTATTCTTCAACCTTGATTTTAAGATTTAGGACCTGTTCCCTTTCAACCTTTCATTAATCTTCAAGAGTGTCGACATGCTTCTTCTCAGACTTGAGCTCTTTAATAACCTTGATCACTTCGTTTTGAAATTCAACCTTAATCATTTCTTCTTCTTCGTCTCCTTCTTCGTCAAGTGCCTCTTTCTTATTGTGCTTGGCCATAAATAATACTCTTCCGTTGAATTCTTCTTCGTTATCACTGTCTTCTTCGGATGAGGAGCTATCTTCTTTGGAGAAGAAATTTTCTTAAGAAATTTCTTCTTGCCTTGCTGGTTGAACTTCCTAGGACTTTTCTTTCCTTTTGTAACAACCTCATTTTTGTGAGGACATTTGGCTGTAAAATGCCCAACCTCACCACAATAAAAAATATTAATGGAAGTTTACCTTTGAATTTTCCCGTACATGTTCTAATTTTTTGCGTGAAATAGGCAAATTTTTTATTTGAGAATTCTTCTTCAACTTCTTCCTTTTCCTCATCCTTACAATTGCAAGTTTGTACTTTCGGAGTTTGCTTGTCCTTACTATTCTTCTTGGATGCGGAAAATGTTATTTCTAAGTGAGATGTTCCATCCTCTTTTTCAATCCTCATTTCATATGCCATAAGAATTCCATGCTATTCATCTATGCTGAGATTGGTCAGATTCGATCTATCTTCCAAGACAGATACCTTAGGGTTAAATCTTGCTGGCAAGGTTTTGAGGATCTTTCGGACAACAATTTTCGTTTCAACAGGCTCTCCAAAACCTTCCAATGTATTTGTTGTTTCATCAACACACTGACAGTATGCAACAATATCTTCATCTCCCCTCATTTTGAGTTGCTCAAATTTTTCCCTAAAAAATTTGAAGCTTTGCTTCTTTCACCTTTGAGTCACGTGCATATATATTTTCAAGCTTTCCCCATACCTCTTTAGCAGTTTTGCAACTCAATACCTTAAGATAAACAGATTTGATAAGCCCACTAATAATAATATCTTTAGCCCTTGCATCATATACCATATTTTTCTTACCTTGTTCATCCTGGGTCGGTGTCAAGCTGTTGTCAATGATTTCTCATACTTCTATCCTTGTGCCAACAAATGAACCTGCATTATTCCACTCCAAAGTGCATAGTTATTTCCATTGAATAAAGGAACTCTATTCTTGGTATACTCCATGATCTCCTTTTAGTTGTGAGACTTCTAATGAAGGAACCAAGCTTTGATACCAATTGTTGGAAATACTGAGAGGGGGGTGAATCAGTATTCCTTAGCAATTAGCACCTTTAAATCTTTTCAGAGCATTAGTTAATCTTCAATTATTATTAATGTTTATGCAGTAATAACAGTAAACAAAAGAACACAGTAGGCACAAAAATTTTAGGTGGAAAATCCCCTCTGGGTCAAAAACCACCGACTGCTTTTCTAATAAATTCTTTAATCTTCATCCCCAATTGAAATGAAAGCAACAACTTCCTAGAATTCTAGAAAATTATTCTTTTCCAGCTCCCACTGGAACGACGCCCCAACGCCCTGGTTTCTTTCGTAATCAATTGAATGGATGCCCCAACACCCTAGACCAACCTACCACCCTGAAGTGTTCACAGGCTCCAACCTGTAGGCGACTTCATGCACCTGCCTAACACCTCCCTGCCACCCTATAATTACTGAAATGAGACAAGAGTGTGGATTCTCGTACCAGGGACAACAATCCACGATACAATATGATTTATAATGATTTTGACCGAACAACAACCCAACCATGACATCATCCCAACAAAGACTCCTATACCTTGCAACAATGCCTTTTCGACTCTCGGCAAATTGACTCTTTTACACTAATGACTCTTCCAATGATGACACTTTTACAAATGACTCTTTTACAAATTTACAATGATGACTTGTGGCCTTGACACTTCTTCACAATATACAGATGGTTGTCATGTCTTCAAAGGATGTCCCACTGCAATGCTTCCTTGATTTGATACTTTAGCTCTTGAATGCTCACTTGATGCTATCCTTGAGTCTTCTTCTACCTGCATGAAAATTGCCCAACGAAATACAATCCTAAAGCAAAACAAATAAACACAACAACCCTTTAACTTACATATGCCTGCAAACACACATGTAAGCACATAATAATAAATAAATAAATATCAAATGAATATAATGTGTAACTGAAATGTGTTTGTTGTTTGTGATTGTAATTGACTTGTTGCAGCAGCAAAGACCTAGACTCCACACTCTTGATATGGACCTAGACTCTATGCAAGACTATATACAAAGTTGACTACATGCACTAGAGATATCCTCAACCAACCCTTATGATAGTTCTTGACTTCTACTTATAATCAACCTAAGACTAGACTCACAGACTTAGAGACAACAAAACAAGGAAAACTACAAAAACACTAAACTAGTGACAGATTTGGACATTGATGAGGTTCTAATATTATAACACAACAGAACAATCCTACAACCATCCACACAACATAACATGAAAAACATGCCTATCATGTAGCATTCGAGACTGATTGTGGAACCATTTTGTCACGTAAAAATACACTGTGGCATCCAAGATACTGACTGTGATATATCATATCACCGTGGCATCAAGAACTTGTTTGAAAGACATTACCGTGGTATCAAGGATGGATTGTGGAACATCACCATCTCATTGTGGCATAAAAATACTGACTGTGACATATCATTGTTATGTGAAATGTCGTTGTGGCATGGAGACAACAATTTGTGGTACTGAAGAATTGCAGATCCAAGATGCAACATTAGAGTTCGCTGTAATTTTATATCACCGAAGGCAAAAGGATAGCAGACCTTTCCATAGTAATACTAATACATATTTTCCACAATAAAAAATATGATGTGTAGACTTCAAAGGATGGCTCAAAACTGTGGCCAGATTGCACCAAAAATGCCAACGAATCAAAGTCACTAAAGCAGATTGACTTCCTGCATTAATTTTTGATTCAGTTGCAGTTTGAATGGAAGACCGAAACCCTCAACTATGCATGTGCTGACCTTCGTTAGACCTGTAATGACCTTCCCTAGACCTGTAATGACCTGCAGTTAAAGCGAAACAAGAACCAAACCCTTTAGGTAAAGATTTTGCATTGATTTCCTCCATAGGGTGATCACAAAATTAAGAATCTTTGGATACTTCGTTAAGATTTCATTACGTATATGTTTTAGAAGGTTCATAACACTCCTAATATATAGATTAAGGATTTCATATAAACATTGGATGGGGACCTTGATTTTAGGAGACACCACATACTTATGTATTGATATTTATAATTTGACCGTTAGATATTAGAGAGGGTTTCATATAGGAATTAACTTATTAAAATATTAAATTTATTTGTCTTGTGTGCTAAGGAAGGGAGGCCGTGAGCCTTATGGGAAGAGATAATATTTGTTAAGGTAGGAGGGATACTTTTTATGGGATATAATTAATTTAAAATGCTTCCTAATATGATGCTTTCATAATTACCCTTAATTTAATTAATTACTAATGCTTATAAATATTTGTCCACTAAAATTGTGAAGTCAATGATTGGCTTAGTGCATATGGTCCTACTCGAGAGTAAAGTCAATGATTGGTTTACTATCTTTGGATTTTCAATTTATTCAACTTATACGAGGTGAGGTTACGGTGAGAATCCCTGTCACATATTGACAATCGTTGGGGAATAAGGTGATGTCTCAACCCTTGGGGTTTTAGCCCACTAATGGGGATTTTTGACTTCAAACGCAGATAACTCTCAAACTGTGAGGCACTGGGAGGCATACCATATATCAACGGAAACATCTCGACAATTAGAATCCATTGAGAATATCTTTGATGCAAAATAATATTAGCTTTCAAGTCAAAATGCCTATGCAAGATCGGGTTAGCCCCTGGTGCTGCTTGGGTTAACATCAATGAAAACCACTAATCAACAATAAGGATGTTAGCTATAACTTATTATGCAAGAATATTTAAGAGTTCACTTCACCATTTTGAAAGGTAACAATAAGTTCACTAGCTACTTCACATTGGTTAAATTGCTAAGGTTGTTCTTATAAATTTCTTCATTATTGTCGTTCTTCAGAATTGCTTCAACAAGGTTTAATTATTCTAGTTTCCTTTGTAGGTAATTATTTTTAAACAATTTCATGGCCACTTCTATGGTTCAATTTGGTGTTTAAAATTGTGAATCTTTCATTCTTATCTTTCTTAGTTTTATTGAAAGAATGGTTTGCATTCAATTTTCATGTAATTTCTTATTAATACAATTGTTCCCTCAGATTATTTTCTTAAAGTTGTTCCTATTTATTTTCCCCATTGTTTTATGACCATGGTTTTTAAGATACAAACCCTAACTGCCACGGTACATCTTTGTATTACTTCCTCCCTTTAGTTACTTTGAATTTAACTGTAGGATTTCAACTATTTGCATATTAATATGTGAACAATGATTAATTTCTCTATATAATGTGGGTTGGTATAAGGTTATTATTAAATTACATATTAGGGTTTTTAACCCTATACAACTATATGTATATTTTGCATTTACATTCTCCTCCAGTTTTGTTATGGGAATTTCTATAGGTTTCTAAACTTTCATTGTTTATAGTTACTTTGTAACAAGTTTTCTTTTCCTTTTTATATTCCAGGTTTAACCAAGGCTAGGCAATTTATTTTGAATCCTAATATAGTTTGTTTGTAATTCACAGGGTTCTGGAAATTGCGCCATTATGGAAACCTCTCCAGGGAAAATCCTCTTTTATATATTGTTCATATTTCATGAACCAACATAACTCACTTATATCTTGGGGTTTGACTAATAATTGTGTTCTTATTCTTTCATAAGTAATAACATATTCAGGGTGGATTTCTGAAACTTTTCCCTTGGTTGCAATACTTTGGAGCTTTCTTGTTGCTTATGGAGAGTTCAGATTCCTTATTCTAGGTCGGATGACTCGAAACCCCTAGATTATTTTCTCTACATGCTCATGACTCTATGTTCAAGGCAATTCACTAGGGCTTTTTGTTCGTTGTCTTTTAATTTATGGACTAAATTTGTTAGTCTCTCATTTCCTTCTTGGAAGGATTTAAACCATGGGATTCCATACCTGGTATTGTATTTTTTTAAGGGTATTTCAACCCAAAACTATGATTGATTGTAATATGTTAAGGTCAATATCGACCTTTACTGCACAATATGCATATTTTTCTTTTTGTTAATAACATGTTGATGTTAATTTGCTTCAGTTAAATATATATAAATTCCATCATGTATTTGTGTCCTTCTATTTCTTATACAATGATATCTACTGTTCTAGATTCCTTGTTTAACTCTTGTTGAGCTTCTTGCACAGTGTACAGACTTTACCTCAACATATGATCTTTTAAATACTCAAGTTATTTATAAATATTACTAAGTCCTTATACTAAGTATTAGGGTATAATATTTGTTTCAATGTAGATATTTCTACAATCTAAGCTTACATTTCTCGCCTGTAGAATTGTACTTACAATCGTTGTGTCAACATATATAAGCTATTTTTTAAAGGTTAACAAATATATATTCAGTACAAATCTTTTATAGTTAGATACAATCCAAACACATAAGGTTTTACATATTCTTATTCTATTATCCAATTCTCTGGTCTATTAGCGACCTTTACTACACAATATGTAGATTTTTCTTTTTGTTAATAACACGATGATGTGCTTCAATTAAATATATATATCAATTCCATCATATCTTTGTGTCCTATTTCTTATACAATGATATCTATTGTTATGGATTCTTTGCTTAACTCTAGTTGAACACATCTTGTTGGCCTTCTTGCACAATGCCCGCACTTTACCTTAGCATTTGATCTCTTAAATACTCATGAAACTTATAAATATTACTAAGTCCTTATACTAAGTAATAGGGTATACTATTTGTTTTACTGTAGAAATTTTTGCAATCTACGTTTAAATTTATTACCTGTACAATTGTAGTTACAATCATTGGGTCAATATATATAAGTTATTTTTAAATCTTAACTAATATATTTTTAGTACAAATCTTTTGTAGTTAAATACAGTCCAAACACACAAGGTTTTACATATTCTTATTCTATTTTCCAATTCTGAGGTCTATTAGCGACCTTCCATTTTATACTAAAGATGTAAAGTTTATACATACAATAAAAATTAGTTACATCTATGGAAATTACCTAAGATTCTACTCTGATTACTAATTTACTAACTAGCTTATCACATATCTTATGTATACAAATAGATATAATATTTATATTACAACTAGAAAATAAACTCCAATTGTTATATGAAATTCATTTTACTGTATTCATACCTAAGAATTAGTGAGTTTAACATTCATGAAATCCTATAACAAAAGAAAGATTTCCTTTAAAAGAATCATACCCCCTTTTGTACTAAGTTATAAATAAAAATACACATACAAATGGACCACAATAACTCTGAGAAAGAATTAAGACTGTCTTTTCACTAATATTGTTCATCAAAGATTATTTTCTTTTCATTAACTTGTAGCCATAACTCATTAAGCCAGGTGTAACTTCAATATCAGTTTCCAGATATTTTATTTTATTAACATCATTATGAATACCAATTGAAATTTAACCTTTATCAATTTTATTACACTGATAAACTATTTCCAAATAAGTGTTTAAAGTTAAATCACAACCATACTTAACCATATATACAAATTTACAACATAAGCTCCAAGTCAGGGGACATCACATCCTCCCTTGCTTAAGTTTGAGACCATCCTGGTGTCTTCTCATAAACTTTGAAATCCATTCAAACTTTCTAAAATAGAGTTGGATATGTTTCTTTAAAAACATCCTCCAACTCCCAAGTTGCCTTTTGTTTGCTAAAACGCTTCCACTTAACTTTCACTTGAGTTATGTCTCTATTCCGGAGCGTGAGTACCCTCTGGTCTAGAATACGTAAAGGTTCTGCTAGGAATTATCCCTCTAGTTCTACCTGTACAACATTTCAATCAATTATATGAGTTGAGTCATGTACATATTTCTTTAACAAGGATATATCAAATATATTATGTATTTTTATATTTTGTGGGAAAGAAAGCTAATAGGAAATTGGTCCAATCCTTGCTAACACCTCAAAAGGTCCACAATATCTGGGTGATAGCTTGGCATAGATACCAAGTCTAGGTGTTCTTGGCATAGATACCAAGTATATATGATCACCAACATTGAATTCCTTTTGAAATCTTTTCAAGTCTGCATAACTCTTTTGTCGATCCCGAGATATTTTCAAATCAGAAGTAATTATTGGATTAGAAGATATTTGAAAAATCAACATGGTATCAGAGCTTGGGTCAAAGAGAAGCCATGGAGGAGTAAAACCGAGTGATAAAAGAAAAAAAACCATCAAGTCTATTCTATCATAAATGAAAGAGAAGGCCAAAATATACTTGTATCTGTAGAGAGAATCAAAGCCCTTAATTTATGTTTGAGATAGGTCGAAAGGCCTCAGTCTGTTTCAAGTAGGTTGAGGAGGCTTCATAATTTGTTCTAGAGTGCTAAGAAGGCCTCAGGGCCGGTTGAAATGGGTTGAAAAACCTTAGGAGGGTTGAGGAGCCTCAGGGCTAGATCGCAGGCTTAGTAAAATCCAAAAAAGGACCTCAGTGCAAGCATCAAAGACTGGAGCATCTTAGAAAGTGGCCAAAGGAAGTCTGAAGTATCTCTGTCTAACGAAAAGCCAACAATGTTGTCTTTTGTGCATAGGGCCTAATAAAGTTTGTTTTAATCCTTAGATTGTGGAAGACGTTGTATGTAGGAGAAGGGATTAGACTGATGCTTTAGTAACAATGGCAAGTTTGAAGTGTCTCATGTAACTCATGCTTATTTCTCTTTGAAGATTTGTTCTGGCTACTAGGACTGACAAAAGATATATCAACAAGGCATATTGCTTAATTCATAGTTTGAAGGACTAAATAAGTTTTCCATGCAAAGCACATTACAATGATGAGATGGTCAATGATGGGTATGAGGACTAGAAATACATACCTATAAAGACGCTAGCAAAGCTATAAGAAGTATGAGGTTTGATGCTTGGAATGTAAAGTATGTGTCATCGCTCATTTTACTCATAATGATTTCTTTTGAAATCAAAGTTTTATAGACTTCAAATAGAGGAAATGATCACTTGATAGCTTTGTCAATCACATCAACCATTAATCACATTGATAGCAAATGTAGATAGAACATAAACACAAATGCAGAAGACAAGCCAAGACAAGAGAAGACCAGATTTGGCGGATGCCAGAGAAAAACCCCAATGTGCGGAAAACCCTTTCATCAAATCTTCTTATTATTATTCAGTAGTTCAGAGAGAGAGAGAGAGAGTACAAAAGTCAAATAGACTAACCCAATACAAAGTCAAATCAGCCATATCAAATTCTAAAGTCAATTGCAGTCAAACTTCAACCCTAACCAGAAAGTTAACGTTGGTCAAATCAACAAAAAAACACCTCCTTTGAAGCTCGGTCAAAGGCAGTCCAATTCTACCTCCAACAAAGGTCAAATTCAACCCAAAACAATCCCATAAACTCTGGTCAAACTCGGTCAAACAATAGTAAGCCCTATGGTCAACACAAGTCAAACAACCCCAAACTTCTCAATTTTCGTGCCAATCAATGTGGCCTCAAGAAATTGAAATTATGCCCTTAAAACTGCAACCAAATTAAGTCAAAACAACCTCAGTCAATGCTGGTCAATAGTCTGAAATTTCAGTTTTTCTTTAGCCCAATTTTGTTTTCCTCCTAGTTGCACGTGTGAGAGAGAGAGAAGATGCCGAAGTTGTACCAACCAATCTAATGAAGAGAGAGAATTATGTGTAAGTGAATGATGTCCAAATGAGGTGTGAGGTCTCTTCTATTTATACACTTTGTTGTGGGTGAAGAGACACATCTATTGGGCTTCTTGAGCCTACATTAAGTTGAGGCCGACCTGAACAATTTGTACATGTGAGAGAATAAATTCAAAGACACTTATTCTTTTCTGAATGAGATGATATTTATATCAATCTTGGACCTCTCGAAAAGAGGAATCCAATGTAATAATCAGCTCCATCATATGAGTTGTCACAGTGTGGAATTTGGCCCTGGTTCCCAATTTTAACACTCCCTCTCAACTAGGGATAATTTCGCCTGTCAATCCATCTGTCATCATCATGACATCTTGTTGTCATGTACCATCTTTGTCATCTATGCTCTGCTCTATTGAACCATGAAGTAATAATGAAGAAGTGATTGAGAGTGAGTCACAAGACCATACAACTCTCCACTGACAAAATTCTGTCTAGAGGTAGAACCTCAAATGATCCTAGATCAAGTTGTTGAACACCATGCATCCTAGTCATAGGGAGTACGAAAATACACGATGCGTCCATCGGTAGAGGTATGGTCCCTAACCACTTTTCCCAACTCATTGGCCAGATGAGAGGTACTTCCCATGAGTCCCGAACTCCATGGGTAGGATGTATATTGGGGCATCAACAGGAGAAGGTGAACCACTCATCCTACTCATGTGCCATAGGAGAAGGTGAACCACTCATCATATGCATATGTCAATCGTAGGGGAAGGTGGACCACTCACCCTACACACATGTCAACCATCATGGGGTATCACAAGGGAAGGTGAACCACTCACCCTGTACATAGTGCACCACTAGGGGAAGGTGAACCACTCACCTTGTACATAGTGCACCACTAGGGGAAGGTAAACCACTCACCCTATGGTTGCTCATAGCTCCTGCTGTAGCATCCATTGTCCATTGTTATTTAAGTTTTATTATAAAATGGAAAAAAAATAAAAAAATATGAAAGAAATGGTTGATTTTATCTTTTCAATGGCTTTGAAAGTGACAAACCTGCGAGAAGATCTGGGCCATCCGATCAACAAGCCACAGATCCAATGGTAATCGCATAAGTTAACCAGAATGGGTTTATTTCGGAGATCAGATGCGACGGTGTACCAAACACAGTTTAAATTTGCTGAAGTTCGGGCCAATCTTAGCCGTCCATTGAAAGAAATGGGATCCGATGGATATCGGGTTAGAATATCGGGTCGGAAAGTGATCAATTTCCCTCTTTTAATTGGACCGGATAAATCATCAAATTCAGTTTTTATTTCCTATCGGGTCGGAAAATCATCGGGTTTTGTCTTTAATCAGACCCGATAAATCATTAAATACAATTTTGTGTCCTATCGGGTCTGTAAGGGAGTCAAAGGTGCGTAGAAAAGGTAGACACGACATGTTTTATGAATCAGAGTGTTAATTCTTTAAAGTTTCGTGGGCCCGACCCATTGTTTAAATGTCATACAGGTTCATGAAACGCGATCAAGTGATAGTTTGATAAGTATTTTAAGGTGTGCTACGAGGAAGAAATGAGCATGAAGGTTAGTCAAAGCTCGACCCCTGCAATTGACCGTGATGTTAGCACGGTTGACCAAAATGTGCGGCCAAAAATCACTGCGGGGGTTCAACTTCGTTGAGGCTCCCATACATTCTTCACCCCTCGCAGTGCTCCCAAAGCCTTTCGCCCTTCATCCACTGCTCCATTAAGGCTCAAGATACATATTCGAACAACGAACGACCATCATCTTCTCATTTTCGTTACTTCCTATTATTTTATGTTCTTTAGAATGAGGTGTCTTTTACCCTCTGTGTAATATTTTGTAATAATTTTTACTTTAGACAGTTAAGAAAATAGTTAAGTAGTTTGACAGTTTTGGTGATTACCAACTATCTCATAATGTATAAAAAGAGGAAAATTTAGAAAGAAGGGGTTCGAATTTTGGAGAACCTGGATACTAGGCCAGTGAATTCTTGATACAACTGTTGGTTAATGAAAGAATCAAAAGTTTTCCATACATTGTTGGGTGTGATTTTGTGACTTCTCTGTTATGTGTCATCTTATGTTTTCTTCCTTTAAGTATGGTAATGAAGCTGCAAGTCTTTATTTGCTTATGTAAATGAAGTTAAAATCCCTTAAAAGAGCGCTCATATACTTGAAGTTCACACCTCTGCAATTCTTCTAAGTTACATATAATAGTTTATGTGTAAGACAACATATTATCTATAACTTTTTCAGGTGTCACAGATGGTAGATCCTGTGTAAAACAACATATCTTCTATGACTTATTCAAGCTTTCTTCATTCATCATTTATATTCAAAAATCAAATGGAATTATGATATTTTCTTGTCACCTAAGTATTGAGGGTTAAAAACCAAGTCTCTTAGGTCCTTCATTTGAGAACACAACATACAATTAACTGACAAACAAGTGACAATAACTATAAACATTAATGTATTAAGCACAATGTCTACACAACCAGGAAATTGGTTTCTTAAGGTACAACATTAATTGGCACCGCTGCTGGGGAGAGAAGACAATAACACTTTTCCCTGGATTTTCAATAGTTTCCTCTGGTTGTTCAGTGAGGATGAAATTTTTGGCTGTTCTGGATAAAAGCGGTAACTCTGGCTCCAAGAAGGCCCCATAGAAGATCAGACACCTCACAACAAAAGGTACAAGCCCTTTTAGATCCTGAAATGCTAGTTTCTAAGAAGGTTGAAAGGTTTAAAACCCCACTGACACCGATTCCTACACTGTCTGCATTAGACAACAACTCACCCAAACATTCACCTGATCAAGAGTAATTTTTTTTCATCATCTTCATTTCAAGAACCCAACTATCAAGAGCAGTATTCAGAGTCTGTTACTTTTCCATTATTTGCTATAATTTTTCAACCTGAACCTATAACTACATTACCACCTCTGCACGCTCTATTTACCCCTCAGTTAGGTTCCACATCTGTTGGTAATCAAGGTTCAATAAATTTGGGAGCAAACATGGCAGTGCCTGCATTCTTGATGAATAGATATGCACCTCTTCAACTGCCACAACCGTTGAATCAAATGCCACAAGAATACCTCAACATTCTTCCTCGTTTTACAGGGGAAGATGAGCAAACAACAAAGAATCATGTATCAATATTTTGTAATTTTGCAGAAAACCTAAATGTTGAACAGCTAGATGTTGTTCTAAGACTTTTTGTTCAATCCTTGGATGGAGAAGCAAGAAAATGGTTTAAAGGGCTTCCTAATAACTCTATTCCTTCTTGGGAAGAGATGGAACACCTATTCACCCAAAGATGGGGAGAAAAAAGAGACCATGGGTATTCACTAACAGAGTTTAATGCTATAAAGAAGAAATATGATGAAATTGTAGTTGAATTTATCAGAAGATTTAATAAATGGTACAATAGTCTTCCAGTGGAGATTAAGCCCCCTCCTGCTGGTGCAAAAATAACTTTTGTAGGGGCTTTTAAGTCAAATTTTGGATTCACATTAAGGGAATGAAGATCCCCAACCCTTGATCAGATCCAAACAGATGCATTAGAGATAGAAGCAAATCTGGTGGCTGTAGGAAAAGCACCAGAGACACAGCCTATCCAAGACAAGGGAAAGACAAAGATAGAATCCTCTCAAAGTCAAACATTAGAGGATATGAGTAATGTAATTAAAACTTTGTCAGATAAATTGAATAAGTTAGAGTTGGAAAATAAGAATTCTCAGAGGCAAACACAATATAATAAGAACTTTAATCCCTAATACAGAAGACAACCTTTGCAAATCCTGTAAAAGGAGAGGAAAGAGAAAGATCAGACTCAAGCACCATTGTATATAGAGGCAGATCTTGGTGAAGTACTAAAGCACCCTAGGGACCATGAAGATCAAATTTCTACGTTAAATGCAGTGGATGAAGATGAACTTGGTGTTGAAGGAGAAGCGTATGAATATGCCGAAACATATGCCATTTATGATGAAAAAAATTGATGAATATTGGAAGCAATTCTCTGATTTTATGCAGGCAGAACTTGTTTTGAAACCAGCTCAAGAAAAGATAGAAAAGATAGATCAACGCCTTATAATTTAGCCTCTTCGAGGGGCAACCTCCTTTACATTAAATAAATGAACAATTCTTGGATGATTCAAATGACAAAACCTCCTTTCTATATATAGGAGTCTAAGGAGTCACAATATAATCTAGCCGACCTAACAATAATAATATAAAGCCACAAAAATAACAATAGAGGGATTCTATGGGCTCAGTAATAACAATATGGGGGCAATAGGGGCACAAAAATATTAATAAGGGGTATAACTACAATAGTAATGGGGTAATCACTATTATTATAGGGACGCAACATAACAACACTGCTTAGATCAGGAATTTCAAGTGATTTTCCTACAACAGAGAATGCAAGGGGTCTAGGTCCAAGAGTTTATAGATCTGCTTCAACACATTGTGGCTCTACTCCACTCATTTCTTGCTCCCCTTCTTTTAAATTACGATAATTCCCCTCATATCTATTAGAAGGACTAAGGTGTTTAATAGGCATATCTTGGAAACTTTGTAAAATCCTTTAGTTTTACTGTGGATCTTAGCATGAGCTATAGTTGATGACTTTGCAACTTGAAGGAAATGGTAGATCCCTTCTGAGATATTGTTTAGGGACCTATTGATGCTTGAGACTTATAATTCTGAATGATTTCGTCTATAAAGGTTGATATTCCAAGTCCAACTTGACCTTGGATTTTTGTGGTTTTTTATAAGGATTTTTTTATATAGCTACCTCATTCCTATTATTCTTCTTAGTGATACACACCTACATAATTTAAATGCATCAACCAAGGGTGGGCACTAGCACAAGCCTTTTACTTAGTGCATGCATAGGTTCTTACCTTTCATCCTCAATACCCGACCCTTCATAGATACAGTCTATCACTTATTTGACAACCTCCTTGACAACGACCTCAAAATGTTGGGTACTAAGTTGCTCCTAAAGAATCATCTTAATCCTCTGTACATTACATTATCAACCTAGGATTAATATTTTTATTACAATTTTGTCATCACAAACAGTGTAGGGATAGTACTTAAATTACTGGGATCTATGTAATACTAATATGAAGCAAAAGCTAAGAAGGAACACTCTTAAGAAAATACTTAATCTTATCAAACTAGAGATAGGAATCATAAAATAGTTTAAGTATCTTTTTGGGAAATCATAAAAGGTATTATATTCTATAAAACCAACAATCCTCATTCTACTACAAAACTGAACAATAAAGTATAATTCCTTCTAAAGGAAATTCTCTTTAATGACTAGATACTATAATTGCTCATAAATGTTAACAGTAAGACATGGCAAATGGAAATTCACTTAATTAAAAAGTAAATTTGAAGATGCACATGAATGAATAGTAAAATATGAGAATTCACACAACTGAATTGTAAATCTGAGCATTCACACAATTGAATAGTAAATCTGAGCATTCACATCACTGAATAGTAAATCTGAGAATTCACACAATGAAAAAAAATCATTCAAGCGGAAAGTAATAGAAAGTAATGATACGGAGAAGACAATGATTGTTCCAAGATGGGGCCCACGGTCTCTAGAAGTTAACCATCTTCGAGAAAATTCAATATGATGGATTAAAGTTGAACCATTTGAGCTTTCATTGATATCAGAAGAGAATTACAAAAAGGATTGTAAAAACCTTAAGACAATCTATTGTTTAGTCACCTTTACAGTCAGTGAGAATAATCATAATCATATCCTTTTATTTTGCTCGAGCTTAATTTCATTTATACATTAAAACATATTTCTAATGTTGGAATAAAAAAGCTATCTTGAGAATCAAAAGATTCTGAGGATTTCTTACTTAAACTATAAAATCTCCAGCATATTTCTGAGATAACAGATCGTATCCTTTCTTAGATTGTCCCATGCACATAGGCACGAGTCCTTGATCAACATGTCATAATTATCCCAATGGTTCTTCCACAAATTTGTTTCTCTTCAATGATTTTAGGGAACATCAATCGTCCATCAAATATTTCTTGTACATAAATTAACCCAAATTGTGAATTAATGATGTCTTAAATATTCAAATTGACTCATTAACAAGGTAGAATATCAAGATGTCATTAGCTACTTTCTAGAACTTCTAACTTCTAGATTATTACAATCTAAACTTAAAGAACTTTAAAAACTAATTATTAATTGAAGAAACAAAGGGAAGAATCATACTGATTCCATGGACCAACAACACCACCTCCCATACACTGTTCTTCATGATGGATTCATATTCTTCCACCATGGCATCAACCCAAACAGGTTGAGAAACTGCTTCCTCAAATGAAGAAGGCTTTGTCTAAATGAGTTCTGTCATGAGATCCATGTAACTAGTGTACTTATCACTTGACCTCCTATGCATGTGTTGCGATGTGGGGGCTCCCACATTCTCCCTAGCATCCTGCAACAATTTATCAGCTTCTTTGGTTCTCTTTCTCCCCTCTCTAGAATATTTTGGATGAGTGGGTGCCTCCGCTCTACCTCATGTTTGCTCCTCTAAATGTGTTATGAAACCAACTTACAAAACAGAAGAAAAGATAGATCAAAGACTTGAAAATTATCCTCTTCGAGGGGGGAACCTCCTTTACATTACATAAATGAATAACCCTTTGATGAAACAAATGATAAGACCTCCTTGGTATATATAGGAGTCTAAGGGGTCATAATATAATCAGATCCTACATAATAATAATAATGTAAGGAAACAACAATAACAATAGTGGGCTTCTATGGGTCACAACAATAACAACATGGTGGATACATGGGAACAACAATAACAATAGGGAGCTACACTAACAATAAAAATAAGGGGGATACACTAGCTTTATAGGGACCTAACATGCCCCTCTCCTTCAAAATAGTGTTATCCTTGATGCTTGAGTAGTTCTGGATGCTTCTATATAAAATTCTCATCCTCACATCTGGAATCTTGAGTGGGTAAGTTCTTCCACTTAATGATATATTCTCTGAAATTAATTGATTTCGTAGTTGTTGAGTTCTTGTTTCCATGACCGCTTCAAGATCAAATAGGATTTTTCCTTATTCATCAAGTTCTGGCAACATTGTTTGAACTAGGATCTTTTCATAGATAACCTTCTTTAAGCATGAAAAATGGAAAACTAGGTGTACTTGGGAAGATGCAGGAAGCTCCAATTTGTATGTCATAGTATCAATATTTTGCAACACCTTTTAAGGACCATAGCCCTTGGGTGATAATTTATTATCCTTCTTAATTTGCTTGAGGGACATTTGTTTGTATGGTTGTATCTGTAAAAATATCCAGTTTCCTACATCAAAACTTCTTTCACTATGATGTTGATATGCCTGTTGTTTCATTTGATTATGCACTAGAGTTAGGTTATCCTTTAAGAGTTGGAGAACTTGTTGTTGATGCTCGATGTGATCTTCTAGTGCTTGAACCTTAGAATTTTCTCTTAAAGATGTTGTGATGGATGGTGGATGATATCCATAAAGTGCCATAAATGGGTGATTTTTCTTACAGTATGGAAGGAAGTGTTATAACACCATTCATATATAGGTAACCACTTGACCCATTGTGTTTGTTTATTAGATACAAAGCAACGAATATATCCTTCCAAATATTTTTTCACTATGTCAGTTTTCTTGTCAGGTTGACGATGATAAGATGAGCTATGAGCTAACTAAGTTCCAAAGCAACTAAATGATTCCATCAAACAATTTAAAGTAAAAATGGTATCTTTGTCACTTACAATAATCTTTGGGTTTCCATGTAGCTTTTGAATTCATTTCATAAATGCAATAGCAACTGTATTGGATTTAAAAGGATGAGATAATGCACAGAAGTGTGCATACTTGGTATGTATATCAACTACCACCATGATGACACTCTTTACTTTAGACTTGGGTAAACCTATGATAAAATCCATTGAGACTTCCTCCCAATGTTGACTTAGAATCCATAAAGGTTGTAACAAACTTGAGGTCTTAATTGTCTCAAGTTTATTTTGTTGGAAAACCAAACATTCTGCACAAAATTCGGAATATTAGATTTAAGGCCATCGCAAAAAAAACCTTCTTGACCATGTGGTAATTTTTTAAAAATCCTAAGTACCCTCCTACGGGGGAGGTGTGGAATTCCAAAATAATCATTTTCTTGAGTTGGGAATTCTTACAAAGATATAAGTGATCTGCATACCATAATGAAGCATTTTTCTAGCTAAATGTATGAGACATACTGGGATCTTGCTACAAATTTTGAATGAGTTTCGACACCTCTTCATCATTCTTCCATTCATCCCTTGATTTGATTATCCAATCAAGATGGATAATAGAATTGGCACAAATAAATGCTTCCACATCCTCATAATTTCTTGAGAGTGCATCTGCAACAACATTTTTCTTCCCTTTTTTGTAGATGATTTCAAAATCATAACCCAACATCTTTGTGACCCATTTTTGTTTCTCATGTGAAGATAATCTTTGTTCCAAAAAGTATTTAAGACTTTCATGATCTATTTTTACTTTGAAGTGTATTCCCATTAGCTAAGGTCGTCATTGCTTTAGTGCATGAGTATTTCCAACATTTCCTTCTCATAAATATGTTTGTGTAAATACTTTCCCTTGATTGGAAGACTTTCAAAAGCAATGGGTCTTACTTCTTGCATTAAGAAAACACAAATTCCATTTCTTGAGGAATCACATTCTACAATAAAGGTTTTTGTGAAGTCTGATGTAGCTAAGGCATGTGCTTGGCACATTGCCTCTTTAAGATGTTCAAAGGCCTTAATTTCTTCTGGAGTCAAAGAAAATGCATCTTTCTTTAGTAATGTTGTTAGAGGTGTTGTTATTCTTCCATAATTCTTAAGAAACTTATGATAATACCCTGTCAACCTGAGAAATCCTCGAATATTCTTTATGGTTGTGGTGATTTTCCATTCCTTAATGGCTTTAATTTTTCTAGGGTCTGGGCCTTAACACCCTCGTGAGATACAATATGACCCAAATATTCCACCTCTTGTACTTAAAAGCCTAAACATTTAGAGGGTTTTGCAAATAATTGTTTATCCTCCAATAGTTTGAGCACCCTATCAACATGTTCAACATGATCCTTCCAAGACTTGTTGTAGATTAGTATATCATCAAAAAATACTAACACAAATTTTCTAAGGAATGGTTTGAAAATTGGATTCATCAAACCTTGAAATGTTGAAGGTGCATTGGTAAGGCCAAAAGGCATGACCAAAAATTCATAATGACCCTCATGAGTTCTAAATGTTGTTTCGGAATGTCTTCAATCTTCATTCTTATTTGATGATATCCTGAACGAAGATCCAACTTGGTGAAGTAAATTGATCCATAAAATTCATCCAGTAATTCATCAATGACAGGAATGGGGAACTTATCTTTAATAGTGAGCTTGTTGAACTCCCTATAATCCGGACACATGCGCCATGATCCATCCTTC
>APFE030977768.1:104811-126787 GCA_000404065.3 Pinus taeda | reverse complement strand
CTGGCTACCGGTAGGCTAGGACCTGTAGCTACAAGATTGGTTAGTGGTTACCTCGGCCGTATTCCCTTTAGGAAACAGGGAACAACCTGAGTGATAACAGTACATATCCTATTGAAAACCTTTTGTATGTTGCATCATCTAATCCTGGTATCTTTACTATATTTTCCATAAACTATGCAAATTATACAACTACCCCTGATGGATTAGTTCTATTCTCTTCTTTGATGCTCTTCTCCCGATGAATGTTGATTGAATTTTCCATCATTTTCTCAATCTGTAATTCTCAACCAATATAACTTCCTCATGGAACTCTCTATTCTCCATTGTTTGTAGACACAGTGAATTTGTTCCACTCTTTCTCTAAAATTTATAAATGTCTTGCCATGCTATGATATAATATTAAATATGTCCAATCTTATTCGATATATTGTCACACTTAATTTCCCCAGTATGTATACCCTTAATGCACTTACTTAGGTCAGTAGACATCCTATCTACAATATATTCTATCAAATCTGGTGCATCAAATACAACATTGTAATTATAATTTACTCATTTGACCATCTATGAAGTGGCTTTTCATTCTTGCCATGTCCATCGTGTTCATATGACATGGCTTATCATTCCATTTCCTAGTAATTCATCTATTTTTTCCTCCTAGTTTTACTCGTGTTGAACAAAAATATATTACCTCAGTGCATGCTTGTGATGTTATCATGCCTCCATACTTATGCATGATTTCATGTTCCTCATAAAAATACTCCCCCCTCTTTTTTTTTACGATGTGTGGATCTTCTTACTGCACAATGGAGTGACCACTCTTTTATAGTTTCACTCTACTCCCATTGATGAATCATTTGATATCTTCCCCATTGAGTTTCCCTAACTAGACAATTGATACCTCTATTACACACTGGATCATATAGGGACCCAACTAATGCATCTAAAATTTCTCAAGATGATTTAGAAACTTACTATCATAGAGTAGAACCAAATCTCCTAGCTAAAACTTCTTATGTTGTATGCATCTATCATGTCAGGATTTCTCACACACTTTCTAAACATTTTGATGAATCTTTCCACTGTGCAGTCTTCCTCCAACTACAATATTTCTGACAATATTTTCTATGTTGTGCCTCTATTAGTTAAATTAGATAATACAACAATGCACAAGTTGGGCACTATGAATTCCATAGGTGTTATAGTTTCTTGTCCATATACCAACTTGAAAGGTGTTTCTCTTGTCAAATTCTTACATGTAGTCCTATATGCCCATAGAACTGTCAAAACTTGTAAATACCAATCATATCTATTTTCATTGAAAACTTTTGTTGAAGTGTTCTCTGGGATTTTATGAAAATCCTCGATAGTACCATTTGATCACAGATGATAAGGGTACTCTTTTGGTGATAAATTTTAACTTCTTCTATTAACTCAACAATTATCCTGTTTAGAAAATGATTGCATTGATCACTTATCAATATTTTGGGACATAAAAATATCATCACTACATTTTCAAATATAAATTGTATTGTTTCCTTTGCATTGTAGTCACGATCAAGTTTTGCTTCTATCGATTTGGTAAGATAATCCATAATAGTAAATATGTACCTTGCTCCTGATCTCTTTTCTAGTTGGTTGATTGGTATGATGAATTCTACTGCTGATCTTTCGAATGCATGTAAAGTTACCTATGGATATAATGGAATCTCATCTCTCCTAGAGGGCTTCCCAACTCATTGACATGCATCACATTTTTGGGAAAAGTCCTTAGCATCCTTGTGGAGAGTGGACCACCATAGTGCTATGTGCAAGATCTTCTACTCAGTAGCCTTCCCCACTTAATGGCCTCCTGCAACTCCTTTGTGTGCTTTTGATAGTATCAATGGCCTCTCATGTTCTAACATGCATCTCTGAGTATGCCATCTATACCAAGCTTGTATAGAAATCTTGTTATTAGTTTGTAATCTAAAACCTTCACTACTAGTTTTTTCTTCCATGCAACTGTATATTCCTTTAGGGATACTCCTATACTAAGAAACATAAAAATATCTACAAGATAATCATCAACCATCTCTACTACAAATAATCATGCATCTAGAAAATTGGAATCAATATTTGTTGCATATTCCCTAGTCAAAATGTCTAACAAGTGGTTTGGTCCTACATTGAGTCATTTGGGTTTTACAATGAGCTTGAAATCATACTTTTGAAACAACAATATTCATATGCATACTCTCCCCCCCAAGACTAACTTATTAACCAAATATCTAAGTGCAGAGTGGTCTGTATACATTTTGAAGTGTGATCCTAATAGGTAATGTCAAAATTTTTGTAATGCATATACCATTGCCAACCCTTCGTGCTCCATAGTAGTGTAGTTTTGCTCAACTATTGACAGTTTTTGGATAGCAAATGAAATAGGATGATCTATATCCTTTCCCCATTCTAGCAAGACTAAAATTAGCATGGTAACTAGTTTTTCCTTCAAAGTATCTAGACCTTGTTGGCATTCTTCATTCCAATGAAAATTCACTTCTTTATTTAACATATTATCTACAAGGATTGTAATTTTCACATACCCCTGTATGAACTTTCTATAGTGTCTTGTATGTCCCAAAGTCATGCACAACGTGTGTATCGATGTTGGTAGAGGTAAATCTACTATGACCATGATCTTCATAAGATCAACTAGTAACCCTTGTTTGCATACCACATGGCCCAAAAAAATACCAAATTGTGAATATAAACTACACTTCTTAATATTTACTAATATTTGCAATTGATGACATATATCAATCATAAGATACAAAAATTTGATGTGTTTCTTCAAGCAAACTAAACATTGTCCAACCACCGAGATAAAAATCCAAGAATTATGCACAAAATCTTTGAAAGTTGTGATGACCACCCTAGAAAATACTTTTTGTGCATTCTTTAGGCTAAAAGGAATAATTGTATACTGGAGTGATCCCCATTATGTTTTATACACACTCTTGTGTCTATCTTCCGACTCAATCTTGATCTAGTGGTATCCCAAAAATCCATCCATGAAGAGTACGCATCTTTTCCTCTAACATTTTCCATTACTTCATCTATGAATAAGGTGGGGAATGGATCATGTACACATGTATCGATTAATTTCCTCAAGTCCACGCAAATCCTCATTTCACTTATTTTCTTATCCTACACCACGATTGGACTTACCCATTCAAATTCTTCTACTGAATCAATAATCCCTGCTTCCTGTATTTTGTTTAGTTCCTTGTCCACTTTCTACTTGTATGTCAAGTTCAATCTATAATTTCTCTATTGAATTGGCTTTGCATTTGGTTTCAATGGAATATTCATCTCTTTGAGCTCCCCTTCTATACCTTACATTTCTAAGAAAGTTGTTAGAAACAATTATTGATGATCATGTAGTAAATTGGAAATATTTTCTATTGTTTCTTTGTCCCAATAGTCTCCCATAATAGCAAACTTTGGCTTTTCTTCAATCCTAATGTTTACCTTGCATGTCTTGAAGGGCTTATCATAGTTCATAAATTCGAGTATTGGACTTGCTATTGCATGTTCTCCTTCTATTTCTAGTATTCAAAAATTTCTTGGGTCCTCATCTTCTTCGTATTCCTATGTGATATAATTATAGCATTCCATGAAATGTTTAATGGGTTGATATTGTCGATACACGAAACACATAGGTTCTTCCCTCAACACAGTCTAGATCTATGGTGAAAAAATATTATTCCTAATAATATGTAGTGTTGTATCTAGGGGGAGATCATCTGACTCAAAGCTAAATGTTATTTTGAAGCTCTAGGACATCTCTCTCCAATTGGATGTCCCTTTGTGAACTTATAATTCTATATACCAATTCTTGGGGATAGTATCTAATGCATGTACGAACCTATGTTCCCACTCTTATTTTGGTATCCTCTTCTTGGTCCATGCTACGACACACCCCTTTAAATGGGTGGTTGGACATCCCAAGCCAACATATTTAGATTATTTTTTTTGTATTTATTCTAAACCTTATTTGTAGTACATTTTTACATGTTTACCAGTTTTCTATCCTCTCCTTATGCGTAGCCCACCATCATGTAGGATTCTATTTTAGAGTTATATCCAAGGCTAGCAACCTGATTTGCTATGGTATCAGTGACTCAAATTCTTTTACAAAAGCTTCTACATTTTTCATTACATCATAATTTGAGGGATTCCACACCTATGTTACAATTCAACGTACTATGTGGGTAATAAAGGTGTATCTTCTAGTGGATACTTTGTGTAACCCATGTTGTTAATTTTCAAAATCCTCATATGAATCTAATGCACAAGAATTAACACTTTTTCATCTCAACATCTCATTATCATTTGGATTGACGTAATATTCTTTACAGGTTGCTACATTGTAAATATTATAGAGTTCTTCTATGGTGAATCCATTCTTCACTAGTTCCACATATCGATATCCTTCCATCATATCTAATGGAATTGACATCCCCATGTATTATAATTCAAATATCATCTTCCTTCTCTTAAGGATGATTATAAATTGATTTTCAAAGGCCCAGTCGATCCTAAGTAATGTCAGATAAGGACTAGTGTCATCCACAATCTCAATTACGTTGAAGTCAAAAATTATTTTGACTCCATCAATATTGGCTTCTATTCCAACCAATATTCCAATAGGAAAGATTCTTGATTTACTGTCCATTCTTAAATGGATTGGTAACCAAATTAGCTTTGGTATGCCCATCATCTCCCATGTTTTCTTTGGAAGAATGCTAAAATTTTATCATAGGTCTAGGATAATATGGTACATACTATATGCTCTAATATTTGCATTAAGTATAAACTCCTGGCTCATTCTCTTCTTGTGCATGATCTTCTTAACTTTGCACCTAGGGTTTTGTGTTATAGGAACTCCCTATCCTTGAGGACAGTGGTCAATCATTTTGTGTAGATTATCTAGAGTTTATCTATCCTTAATTAATTATAAACAATTGTTCAAGAAATTATTGATGGAGCATACCACTCGTCCTCCCTCTCTTGGTGTATGCCTACCATATATTTATGCCATATCAAATATCAGTTGTTCTTGTTGCATGGACAAGCTTGACGGACCCCATTTTGTCACAATCAAATCCCTTGTCACTTCCTTATATGTTTCTTTTCCTTTTCTAGATTGAACTTGGGAGATGGATCTACTACTTTTCTCACCCATTGGTATGGTTGGTTCCCTATTCCATTGGAATCTACTCCTATCCTTACTCCTTCATTCATAATTTATCCTAGTTGTTGTCAATATGTGTGCTCTTTAGTTGCTATCATCTACACATTCCCTCCTTTCTTCTCCTTCCACTTTGTAATAAGCGGAAGGTAGTTTTTGGCAGCATGGCTCAATTCCTTGTAGTAGGTGCATGTCATGTAGGGATTAGGGAAATCTCTCCCAAAATGTATCAGTTACCCATAATTTTAACAAATGATTGGGAACCTTCCTCTTCCAAATCTACCTCTTCCTCTACCTATAAATCCCTGACCTTTGCCTTGCATCCATTGGTCTCTTCGTGGATTGTATATTGGGTATGATATAAGTTGGTAATCCAACTTTGAACTCCTCTACCTCCTATACCCTATATGTATGCAAAGTGCACTCCCTAAATAAGTCCATTGTGTGATAATTATGTATGTCATGCGCAACGGATTTGCAAAAAACATAGAACAATGTTTTTATTGAAATTTGATACTTTTGCATCATCAGACAAGATATGGGTATATGCCCCCAAACTCTCTAAACCTTACACCGTAGTCATTTCCTTTGCACTAATGGATTCGTAGCTCCTGTATCCATGTATGTTGTGACATTTGGACATTCATTCCTATGTTTTCCCTCCTTTTTGCATATAGTGCACTAGAATTCTTAGTGCTTTTATTTTATTTTTTTAAGGTCCTGCAATTGTATCGTTAATGCTACTAGTTACGACTATACTCGCACCATCCCTGCATTATTTTCACTACTCCTAGGTTATGCCTCTAGATTCATGGTAGTTTCCAAAGCTTCAGACTATGTGGTAAAATTCTGATGTGTTAAAAAACACATATATATGGAAATAGGCCTACAATAAACCATTCTCCATGTTTCACATTTGGGATTGTAAAAGATAATTGATATAACAAAACCTTGAACCTATGGCTGTAATCCCATGCTAACTCACCAATGTGCTACTTAATTTCCTTGACCTTAGTGATGCCTTGGAAATCTAACTTTGGTTTTTGGAACTCCTTCAATAATGCTTGTTTATTTCACCCAATGCTTTACCTTTCCCTCCTATCATATTGTTTTTGAATTCCATATAACAATTTAACGCAGGATCTTTGAAGGTGGTTTCCAACTACCCCACCTTTGTATGTTCATCTTGTACCTACTTAATGATCCAAACTACCTCACACACAAAAAAACATTGATCTAGATCCTCCAATTTGGCATTGTGAAAGCCTGACATTCATATGGAAGGATCAACATTTGTCATGAGACTCTACACAGTTCTTATTGATGATACCTTTAGCTGAATAATTGATACCTTAGGTTATGTCTGCTAACATCCACTATATTGACTACTTTTACTATTCCCTTCATTAACTAGATTAACTACAATAACTTATTGGGTGATATTACTTCTTGGCTTGATGACGTGCACAGGGTTGTGGGTTTGACACAAGGTATGGCCTAATTAGGGTCACTAGGATACATTACCTCTTTTCTCTCCAAACTGAGCTGATGGTTTGCTTCCTTATTCCTTCCTCTTCTTCTACACAACTCTTTTTTTCCCTTATGTATGGCACTCCATCGAGCAGGTGGTTTGCATTGATTCCTTCTTCCTAATCTTCATTATGCTACCTTCTTATTCCTTCAATCACAAATCCTAGTCCCAACAATGGAACCTTTTTTTGGCACACGAAGTGTAGACCTAATTTTAAATTGAAACAACCAATAACACCCCTCAGACACTTACCATTTCAACATAACCTGCAATTAGGTGAAGTCTCACTTGAGACATCTTATGAGGGACTGCAAGAACCTGTATATTTTTGTAGTGATGGAGACATCGGGCCTATGCTATCTCCATCATTTTCAATATACAAGAAATTTTTAACTATACCCTTAATTTGTGTAGTAAACAAATCGTTAAAAAATTATAACAGATAAATCAAATCATTCAAAAAATAATGCACAACAATTAACAATGAACCCAAACAAATATTTGTATTACTTCTGAAAATCCTTAATCACATTACAACTTTCACAACTCACTAGCCTAATCAATCACATTACAATGCAAAAGTACATTCCATATCTATGTCTAGCTTCATATATCTCTATTTATTCCTGTCTATTACATTACATATTTAACTATTTATAAGTTTACATTGGGGCGCATTCCCAAAAAACAACCTACTTTTACTATAGGCAATTCCTGTTACTGTGGGTAAAAACCCACAAACTAGCCTAAATTATTCCCTTCTTTCCTACATTTTGTGCATTGACTCTTAGCTTACTTTATTGCACATAACCCTTTTGTGTGATGCTCCTCTATGCCAATCCCAAAAATCCTTAAAATTGTTGCTCCAATAGAAATCACACATGGAAGATGTACCAAGAATTAAAGGATTGTATCGAATTACCTTAGGACAAGAAAAGACCCCTACTAATGCTAATAAGATATCCAAATGTAATATTAAGAATGATGAAGAACATGGACTAATTAGAATGTCTATTTCTATTTATTTGTGATTTCCTAATCAAGGAATTAATGATCTAAATCAAGCTTGGGAAATTTTGAAAAATATATTTGGTGAATGCAATATTATTAGATCTCATTAGCTTGAAAATGAAATCATGAATTTAAGTCCTATGAATTTCCCCTGCATTTAGTATTAATTATGTAAGGTCAAAAAACTTATACATTTTCTTAAATATTATTAGGTTAATCTAAAGTAGAAACATTGCATATATATTATTCTTTCAAAGCTTGGTTCTACATATTCTATTTTTGTAACTACATTTTTATGCTATTAGAGTATATATGGGGGCTTCCTATAAAAATCCTCCTCTTGAATCCTTTTGTGACATTTATTAGATAATAAGACAAACTCTTTCATATTGGTTCAATTAACACAGTAGAAACATATAACAAGCCATTAATGGCCCAATAGAAAGATAAAACAAACGATCCAAAGAAGCAACATCCTGACAATAACAAGCAAAATAAAGGTTGAAAACACTCTCATCCTACCTCTAATCCTAATAGAGACAAAGGAGCAACGTAAAAGAGTAAGAATATTAACAAACATTGCAATTATTGTGGGAAATATGGACATGTGGACTCTAAATGTTTTAAAAAGATGGAGGCCTTGGAAGTGGTAACAAACAAGTATAACATCAACCTTAATTCTTTTTCTAACACTTATTCTTGTGGACATGTAGTTTCTACTTCTAGTTTCTCCTTCAATGCAACCTATACTTCTTATTTTGATGAATGTCTTATTGATTCTAGGAAATCTTATCATATGGCTAAGGATAAGGCATTTTTTTCTTCTCTTGATGACTATTGATGAGCTCTAGTATTGCAATAGGAACGCTGCAACTCCTAAGGCTACCAACTTAAATTATCAATTCGGAGTTCATACAAACTTAAGAGGTGTCAGTGCTATATGTGCAACATGCAATGTATCCTTCTTTTGTTGATCTGATACAATGAAATGAATATCATGAAATCGAACCTAAACGGAATGTAGAAATGGAAACCTTAACCTATTGCAGGAAACAAAAGACAAGGAAAGAAAACATATTCAAATTTCATAAAGTAAATAGAATGAACCAAATCTCCATATATTCATTCAAAAGCGATTATACCTAGTAATAGAATCCATTAGGTTCTTCATAAAGTAATCATAAAAATCATCACTATGTCATTACCCTTAATTGTTGGAATGTGTTGCAGTGGAAAAAAGGCAAGTCCTAAGCGGTATTTGGTCTTACTCAATCATGGTTTCAGAGCCAATGGGTAATTTTTCAAAGTTAAGAGGCAAAAATAAAGCTTTTTGTCCAAATGTGTCCAATTTTATATGCTGTTATATGATGCTAGAGGATTGCCCTATTTTGCTACAGGATTGGATTTGTGAGCATCATGAGGGTGGAAAAGGTGACATAAAGGTGGGAAAGGGTATATTAAGGTATATGAATTTTGTATGAGGTTTTTTACAGGCTTTAAACCTCTCTGTAAGGACCAACATCCATACTATATGTATTTATTTATTCTTTTAAATAAATCACAGCAAAATACAACCAGAAGAGAAACACATTGGTGGGAATTCAAATTTATTCAGCATTGTTTAACACATTCCTGAAATTCATTTCAGGAAACATATCATAACATTTACATACATTTAACTAAGACCATAAAGCAACCATACAAGATAATATTGCAACACATATGTACCATTCACTAGAAGATAAGACTCTGCTTGCTTTCCTGTTACTGGTATTCCCTTGTTGCCAGTCACCTCTGAGAGTGAATGACGATGTACTTGATCTGAATGTGATGACCCACTCTAGTTTAACCTCCCAACCTACTCCTTGGAAACTCTTCTTCCCCACGGACCCCCAAGCTGCAATGGGGTTGTACAATGGAGGAATGCAATAGCTGGTAGAGGAGAGCACTCCTTGGCTCAAGAATCCCCTCTCTAAAATCCTCTGCCTCACCAAACTCACTATAGTTTCGTAATAACTGCTCTGACATAATCTCATCCATCCAACAATAGGGTTCCCCCCAAAAAATTCCTTTCTCCCATGGCTTGCCCCTTCTTTTATAGGCATCTTCATAGGTGACACTTGGCATGTCATGCATAATTAATTATTTTTTTATAATTCAATAGTTTGATTATTCACCCACCCATGTGTCACTCTCTCATCAAGGGTTTCCAAAATTATTTACTTAAATTTTAATTTAAAACTAAATTTTTCCTCACCTCAACAAGATTCCTATTTCTTCTCCTAGTTTCTTCTTGATCCCCTTTTTTACTCCTTAATTTGTGTTCATTACTAAATTCAATTAATGAGTCAAGATTTGATTGCCTATCTACTCCCTAATTTAAATCAAGTTATCTCTTAGATGGATATTCTTATGTTGGTTGTTGCCACATGGAGGTTCTCTACATTTCTCTAAAATTTAATTTATTAATCTTATTTTAATTCACCATCCTCTTCTCTTAATTAGGTTTAACTATTTTAGGATTAATCTTTATCATTACAATTATGTCATTCTATCCCCTTTTACCTAATTAAACTACATAATCTACCTACTATTTTCCAACATGGGAAAGGTAGAGCTTTTAAGGTAACCTATTTTATTTCTTCCTATGATCCTCTTAACCCAAGTTTTATTTTTTATTTAATTACCTCAGTTTCTAACATCATTTACCCTTGATGTAAATTTACCTAGGTTTCATTTCTTGATTATATTTATTAATTAATTTATGTTTAATAATTCCAAGGTGCCAAGTTTGGTCGTGCCCTTCAAGAACTTCCCTTGAAGTTCCAAGGGTGCCATGCCTAATAGTTTATTTGTGATGCAAAGGGTGCCAAGTTTGGTCGTGCCCTTCAAGAACTTCCCTTGAAGTTCCAAGGGTGCCACACCTAATATTTTATTTGTGATGCCAAGGGTGCCAAGTTGGTCATGCCCTTCAAGAAATTCCCTTGAAGTTCCAAGGGTGCCACACCACTTGCCCTTCAAGCATTCAGCGACTACGAGGGGAAAGTATAGGTGCAACATCATAGACCACTATCATCTCCGATGTTTCCTGCTATAGTGAGACTAATGGTGCCGGGGATCAAGGAATCCGCCTTGATGCATGCCCCCCGATAAAATCCTCATGAGAGACCCAACTTTGGGATCTGCCCTCATGGCATCATGATCTTCAAGGCGAAGGTGTTTCAACCTTTCCAGCCCAAGTCACGGTGGGAGTGCTAGTGGGTGAGATCAGGGACATTGTCCTACCCCTCCCATGTAGTTCCATCCACTTGTACAACCCCATCACCCATATGTGAGTCATTTAGCCAAGCAACTAGTCTGTGTCTGAAACCATTAATATATCATCAAAATATAGATAAACATATATAGTAGGTTTCAAAATCAACTTAGAATTTCAAAGATAAAATAATATAAATTTTCATCAAACCAGGTGTCATCAACTCGTCATGTGCGAGTGCCTCTGGTGGTTTCCTGCCATACTCAATAATACTCAGTAACAAGGTTTCTTAGTGTTAGTCATTGTCATAATAGAATCATTTACAACACCTAGTCATTCACATCATTGTTCATTGTAAGCCCGAAATAATGAAAGTAGGTAACATAGGGGACACATCCATCATGGTTATCAACATCGTAATATCAATAGAAATATACATATCCATCAAATTTATCATCATCATGATATCAATAGAGAGCATACATATCCTTTATTGCCATTATTATCATAAATTTCATAGAGACCAAACATAACCATTTATGCTACAATCTCCATAATATTAATAGAGAACATGCATAACCATAAATGCTACAATCATCATAATACCAATAGATAATATACATCATCATTAATGTTATCTTTATCATAATATCAATGGAGAACATACATAAACATCACAACCACTAATATCTCAACCACTGCTAATAGAGTCATGTGCCCAGATCTTCAACCTAAGGTCCTCAAAGAATAATGTGTGGGCCTTAGGGCTAAATAAATGTTAGTGTCATATCACTGTTAGTCAATAGAACGGGGCACTACACTCTTAGAGACCCATCTTTCACAAAAACAAATGCACACGATGTCCTTCAATGACCCAAAAATGTACTTTTGGTGGAAGAGATTTGAGGGTGTTGTGTAGTGAGGAGAAAGAGGTTGATGATGGTAGGAGGAATGTATGATAAAAATTCTTGAAAATCAACAGTAGTACCTTCACACCGCAAAAATATTATGATTTTTATACTTGCAAAGACTAAAATACACAATCTGTCAGCTAGTCCGTGCTCCAATTTATCTTATTGAATGACCAATAAAATAGAATGCAAATGATATGGGGTGATCATTGTATTAAATAGGACGTCCTAATACTCCAATACAAGTGGAATCACAAAAACAAATACCCTTTTTAACATGTGCTAAAAATAATAGAAAATTACTACTCCCAAAACTAGAGATTCAAGAATCATTGAGCTAGTTAACCTACCAAATGCCTAACATAATCAACTAAAAATGATTTTGGGTGATTTTTTACTAAATTGAATGTTTTTATGAATCAATACAAGTGGAATAAACTTGAAATAAGCTCATAAACATATTCTAAAAATTAGCAGAAAATTACTACTATTTTGCTACAGCATACTTCCAAAAATCCTAGTAAACCAATCCAAGTAGCTCAATGATGAATATGACTTTTCAATTGTTTTCTAAGGATGCATCATTCTTGTGAATATGTAAATAACCTATAAAGAAACACACTTAAATCATTTAACTAATATAACATACAACAATAGAAGCATGAACACTAAATGCAGAAATAAGAGATGCAAGTGAAAAAAACATTCAAAAAAAATAAAGAAATTGTACAATAGGGCTCTAAGGCTCTTGATATGTCCAAGACCAAGTATAACCAAATTCCTATGAAGTAAATAAAGTCTTAGACGTTGAAAATGGCACCAAACTTCATTATTTGAATAAATTAAAGTACATCCTTCTTGGAAATGAAAGTAGCACTTCTAAACACCAAGGTTTCTTCACAAGAAGACTAAGAAATACATGCCCCTAGAGGAAAATTCGAATTGGTACTTATACAAATATATGGGGAAGCATCCTCCTTGAAACAAGGTAGCTTTCCCCTCCAAAATCCCTCAAAAAGTGGATCTATTTCCCAATAGGAGGAATCTTCATTAAATTTTAAGGAACACATTCCTAGATTTTCTCAATTAGTGGAGTTCCAGAATATGTCAATAATTTAATGATATTCAGTTCATTTATTATCCAATCTTGGTATTAGTCTACCATTCTCGCTACTTTTTGACACACATATTTCATCATTTATCACCTTTCCTCACCATTTTATCACCTTATCCATCTCATTTTGCCTATTTCATGCACATCCAGGTAGTCAAACTATGTCCTTGAATTATTTTAGTATTTTAGTCAAAATTGAGTATTAGAATTAAATTTTGACAAAACTAGAAAAGCTTGCAATGGCTCGTTCAAAGTCATGGTTACATGACACTTGGGCTCAAGCTGAAGAAATATATGGAAACTATGGGAACCATGGATGGACGAACACCTATTGGACATAATCAAAACATCTAGATTAGTGCTGGTCAATGCTGGTCAAACTTGACCAGTTGCTCAGAAAATCCCCTAAAAAATGGGCAGTTTTATGATTTTATGGGATTTACCCATATTTTGTGTAACTAACTGATGAATTCGACCTTGTGAGGTGGATTAAGATAATTATTAGTTGTTACAAAATTTGTAGATTTTCTTGTTATGATTTGGCCTATTTAAACAAGGCTTTCATAATTAGAAAGGAACCTGGAGACTTTGGAGATTGTTACTTTTTGAAGATAATTGAAGACTGAAACTTGCTCTATCAATTTCTTGTGCATAATGTATGATTTGAATGGAGTGTTGTAGCTGATTGTTTTAAGGGTGTATGAGGCAAAGGTGGAGGGCCACCATTATGAGCTAAGTACACTTTGTTATAATGTTCATAATTGTGCATATGCTAGTTTAATTCTTTAGGTTCATGATATTTATTTTTTTTAAATATTTGCATATGTTTTGAGTATGAATTCATTTTATGGTAATGTTTTAAGTGAATATTTCTTTCCTTCCAGTAATTAGCTTGAATGTCGAAGGACAACCAAGACTCTTAGAAAAGAGCCTATTCTCCATCTTCTAAAATAGTCTAATCTCATTGACCAATCATTTATATGCTTTCATAGAGTAAATCTGAAATTTTTCTTTACTTTCTTTCCAGAATAGTTGTCTTGCTATCTTTAAGATTCCAACATGCATTCAACTTTTCAAATCCTAAACAAGAGCTTCCTAAGTTAATTAGATATAAGATCCATATATTTTGGCATGTTTCTAAGTTTACTAATCCGGGTTGATAATTAAATATATGTTCTAATTTATTTCCATAAATTAGACCTACATTTTTGGCTTCATTACCTGGGAAGCACGCTTAGATACAATTAGTTAGGAAGCTTGTTTAGAAAAAAAATACAAAAACAACAACAAAACACAAAAACAAAAACATTTTTCATTATGGTTATTCACATTTAGATATATAAATTAGAAAGGTAGATTCCCAAAACAAAACCCCCAACCACTAATAAAAAATCACTAACTACAAAATCCATTCGCAAAACAAGATCTACAAAACATGATGTTAAAAAATTCATTTAGAGAATGAGGGTATGCCACCACAAAGATCTTCTTAAATCCTTGTCCACAATTTAGAATGACCACTAGGGATGAATCTTCATTTCAAAAGATAGAAGAGGAACAAAACATTCATCAAGAGGATCCACAAAAAGAGAACCTAAAATTTTGTTCTAGCTATCTTTGTAAGAAGGTGAATGATTCATAGATCACATGCAATGAATATCAACCATTATAACTAGATATTGAAGAATTTCTAGTATGTATATCACAAGATCCCTTGTGCATTCAAGATTTTGAACAAGTGCCAAAAGAAGAACTTTGTGTTAAGACAAGTAAGGAGAGCCAAACAAACACATATCATTTCAAAACTTGGTTTCAACTAGTAATTAGGCCACAACACCACTTCATCTTTCAACATTCCTTAGCATCAAATCTTTATGATCAACAAATTTTTCATGTCCAAGCATTCATTAAAGTATATTTTTCAAACTTAGATGTGAGTCTACTTATGATCTTGTTACGGAAATGGATGCATTGGAAATTATCTTACACTTGAGAGAACTAATTATTTCAACAATATAGTAGGATAGAATATAATAAATAAATAAATAGGTAAAATGAATAAGACTTTTTATTCAAACTTTTATGAACAATTTTTCAAATCATTGTTCAACACGCATTTGGAAGGATTTCATGGAAAAATACAATAATGAAAATACTATTTCAGGTAACCATGTAGGATCATTTTTGAAAACATGTTTTAAAGTAATATATCTCTTGAAATATAGTCTTTAAATCCATTCTGAAATTTTCAATTTGGATCACAAATCAAAAAGATATGATCAAAATAAAAACTAGGCCTCAAGTGAAATTTTGAGGACAAAGTTAGTACAACCTTTATTTAGTGGGCCCAATGGAATAATTTTAACATGATATTCATAGTGAATATAGCCCTTGCAATTTCGTTTCCAAATCAATTTTAATCACCTCAATCTGATATCATATCAAAAAGTTATGCTCAAAATACTAATTGCTTGTCAAACAATCAATATGGTGACAATTCTAGGTCTTGAATATTCATAGGCATATTTCACATATCAAATCATCTTATTTTAACAACCTTTTATATGGGAGATATATATTCTAGTCTAGCTCATGACACAATTTGAATCACCCCATTTGGAGGTCAAATGAAAATGTTATGCCACATTTAGTGACTACATGTCTTCAAATCATCGTAGTAAAACTATTCCTCCTAGGCCTGTTCATCATCAATTTTATAATATCAAACCTAAGGGTTTTAAAAACATATTTCTCCTTGATAAACAAAAATTAATCTAATTTAAACTCCAAGTGGAATCACATCGATTGGATCTTTAATGAAAACATTACACTCCAAATAGTGATTGTTGGTCTAGTCAAACATTCAAAAGAAGCTCTATCAAACAGTGTACTCTTCATGATTTTTAGCATATCATATTAAACCATTTTTAAAACTAGTTTGTACTAGAATTATCCATATGAATTCACTCTAACTTGGCTTTGGAACCACTCTAATTGCACATAAATAAAATACTTTGTGAACAAAATACCACTAGGAGGTCTAGGATGGCCACCACTCCTCAAGTTGTAAACAATTGCGTTTTCTTTGTATATCATCTTTGGACTTGTTTTTCAAGCATTTCTTACATATTTCTTGGAAGAACAGAGATTGTACACCTCTCTTCCTCCTTCATATAATATTGTTTTGCATGCAAGTGCTATGTTTTTTTAAGTCTCAGGAAGATTTAAGGGGTCAACTAAATGGACGAAGGAATTTTCAAAGTCAATCCTTAAAAATTCATATATATGAATATTCAAGTGAAAACAAAGATCAAATTTACTTGATTTTTAGTTTATCCAAAGAAACTCAAATCTCTTGACAATTGCTTTCAATTGTTGACCAACAACACTAACAATCTTATAAGATGGATTGAGATAAAGGCAAAAGACATGAAGCCAATCAACAGAAGAAGAAGACAAGTTCATTTCCAAGTCACATCTATTGCCAAATAAACATTTAATATTTCATGTTCATGGTTTCGTTCATCATCCATATAGTATGATAAGCTCCATGAGCATCCACGTTGAAGTCTAGACTTATTATCCATCTATCCATCTACTCCTAGATCATGACTTCAACCTAGCTTACTTTCATAGTCTTTCACACCCTAATCCACTTCCATCCAATTAGAAAAAAAACAATGTCAAGAATAATAAAGGGGTTTGGTTATGAAAATCTAGGTTCCTCGCATAGTGCAAACCCGAATTCATACTGGAAAACCAAATTACTTGGCTAGTATGAATTCTAAAAAATAAAAAGAGTTCTATTTCATTTCATTTCATTCTTCTTTTAACTAATCAATATTTTTTTTTTTATTTGCAAAATAAAGGTAAAGACTTGAGGACAAGTCTCAAAATAAGCAAGGGGGAGAGGGCAACAAAAAGCATTCGTGATTTTATTATCCTTTCCATCTCAAAAACCAGACTACTTCAAGCAACTTCAAAGACAAGCTATTAAATTTCAATTTTATTATAGAGGGACCTGAAAATTCAATATCTAAAATTTTCTAAAGGGACCTTAATACAAGCTACATTACATGAGAAACATTATTTAGAAGGGACTTGTACTATTCAAGTTCATTATTCTAAAGGGACTTGCACAGAGAAAAGAAGGTTGCAATTTAGGTAACAACCTTTCAAGAAAAAACAACTTTCATAAAAGGACTACTTTCAAATACCACCTCATCTCAGGAGCAACAAATAAAATGACATGAAGGAGCCTACATCTACAATCAAGCTACAACCAATAAACCAATGGAAAGTTCTGTAAGTTAACTTTTTTTGTTTTACTGCTTTTTATTTTGACATAATACTTGTAATTGAAAGACTACTTAAATCTTGATGCATACTTCTCTATAAACCCTCCATAAACGCTTTCCATACTTCAAATAGAAGCCAAAATCAGATAGCAAACATCCTTTCTTGTCCTCCAAAAACAAGGAAAAAAAAGAAAAAGAAAGTGTTCTCTGCAAAATGAAATAAAATGGGGTGAGTATTTAGAAAGAGATAATTCGAATTTGAAAGAAAATATCATTAAAAACCCTCTACTCATCATCAATTGTGCAAATAGTTGAATAAATTCAGTATTTAAAGGTCAAAGTTGGAAGAATTTCCTGTTGTAAATGCAAGGCAGACATTAAGGAACAATATACTCTGTGTTAAAATGACCTTCAAAATGGTCATTTTAAAGAAAAGAAATCTTTTAAGAGACATTTTTTTCATAATAATTAAAAAGATTGTATATACAAAGAATATTGTAATGGAAGTTAATTACAATACTTAATTATGCCAAACTATGTTGAAAAAAGAGCAATATTACATGTCAAACTATGATTGAAGGAGAGCAATATTACATGCTATGATTTTAGAGAAGTCTTTCCAGGACTTGTAAAATACCTAGTACCTACATTCGTAATGAAAAGTAGTTGGGAGAATATGATATAATGAAATGAAACTTACCTACAGAAATGAATCAAGCTTCCTATGGATTATATACAAATAAACTGCCTACTATTGAAATCATAGAGACAAATCAACACTGCTTACCATGATTATAATCTCAGAGTTATAAGGGTGTTATTTTATTAGTAATAGGAAAGGAAATACAAACATAGTGAAGTTCAATCATAATTCACAACAGCCTATGAATGAAATCATATATATATATTTTTGGAAATCATATATATATTTTGGGAAATCAAAGCTACAAATGATTCCAAGAAATTCTAAATGTACTATGGCATTACCAAACAGAGTAGTACTACCTTGGATGAACTCCTAGACTCCAAGTCAGTCACATGCAGTGAATGATCTCATAAAGTTTCAAGGCATCGATATTTCCCAAGATGAATACGATATCATAACAGGAGCTTTTCAAAAGGCCTCCATGAAGGGTGGAACAGAGTATTAGAAAACAAGAAGCTACAGAGGAATGAGGAGGATAGAAGGAAGCCGAAGCACAGAGAACCATAACATGAATTCTGTTGGGGAGCTTGAACCTGAACTTCATTTCTTTTGAGCCAATTTACACAGAAATTAAAAGCACACAAGTGAAATTTGGGAAATTTCAAGTGCAGGGAGAAAATAAGATCAGAAGAAAGGTAGGAACCATAAACTAGCAACTCAAATTTTGTTTATAATTCTGCATGAAGCTAAAATTTGTGAATACATTGGTTGTAGAAAACTCGAAATTTCAGGATGAAACACCATTTCTAAGTCAGAAGTGTTATTTTTACAATCAGTTGCTAGTTTCAGAAGAGATCTCGTAAAATTATATCCCTTGTGATCAATCTCTGTAGAAAACCAAATCACGAGAATCATTCCCAATTTTACGTTTCAACAGATATTATCTCTACATTATGAAATATGTGGATTTGAAGGTCAGTTTGCAGCCAACTCCGGGTAAGAGTTTGAGTTTGTTTTGTTGACAACTGTAAGGAAGCAACATTTGGCATCGAGAAGGAATAATCAGATAGGACTCATGAATTGAAGGAATAAGTAGTAGATTTAGTCCTTTCGATTTTTCTTCTATAAAAACCCCTTTCTCAAAATAGTTCATTGTCAAAGCTACAGGGTTCTCAAAGAAGAAGGGTTGTAAAGCAGAGTTTTAAAGAAAGGATTATCAAAGCTACAGGGTATACAAATTACACAGCAGGATTTTTCTACAAAAACCAAAAACATTTTTTCTCTGGTAGGTATAAAACAAAAGTTTTTCTCTGAGTTTATTTTTAACGAAATTCTCTCCTGAATTCATTTTTAGAAACAAGATATGTTTAAATTTAACTCCAAAAAAAAATAGAGGTCATACAGAGAAACAATGGCTATTCTATATTTTTGAAAGCAGTTCATAAATTCTTCCTCCCAGAACTAATAATTTCAAAATACTCTTGGATTACAGAGCTCTTTCTAAACCAAGAAATTCAAAGAAAAAACAAGGGAAGAAGGTAAAAAAAATCCCTATTGTTATTTTCTTTTCTTTTTGATATTCAACCAATGAATTTTGACATGCAATTTGAAAACCCAGGCATCAAAATTACAGAGGATACATTCAAAAATGGAATGGAGGATTGAACTAATGGGGTTCCAAGAAGAAAAATGGACATAGGGAAGTCGAGAGCAGCTTGGTAAAGCAAACATGCAGGACGTTTTAAGAAACTTCAACGGATATAATCATAAAATTACAAAAGCATTTGTGGCTAACTATCATGATGAAAAGACAGTTGTGGGAGATATAACCATTCATATAACAGAGGAGTATCTAGCTTTGGCTACATGATTAACACAAGTAGGTGAGTTACTATCATCAGGGGTTGATAAAGATGCTTGTGGAATATCATTTGAAAATCACAACAGTGGAGACATGGATGAGTTTCCTTAAGAGGAATAACTTTATAGAAAACCAGGATGAAGGCCACTCAGATTCAACTTCAAAGATTAACACATAATCATATTTTTCTAGAGAGGTAATGTATACATCCTCTTACCCAGGAATAAGATCTAAAAAGAATGTTTAAATGGAAAGTCTGGAAGAAGACAAACCTTTTTCTCTTTTCCTTAGGAAATCTAGGAAGAGGATGTTGGAAAAGGTGAGAAAATTAGAAGAACCTCATGTTGAGACCCAGGATATAATTGAGAAGGAGTTGCCAATTGATGAAGTACAACAAAATAATCATGACCTTAATGAGAGATTAGAACAATAAGCAAATGAAAAGCTGAAGGAGATAAAATAAGATAGATTTCATGATGAAAATGAAGGAGAGGATTCATCCTCTCATTCCTCATATGAAAAATTAAGCAAGAAAGTCAAGAGGATAGCAGTAGAAACTTATGGAGAATCCTCTAAGAAAGACAAAGAAGGAGAGACAAAACAAGTGGAAGAATTGAAAACAAAACTCCAACTAACAGAGATCATGGAAAGGAATATACAAAAATAAAATGAGATGTATAAGAGTCAAAACAAAAAAATATTGAAAGAAAACAAAAGACTCAAAAAAAAGGCAAAGAAGCTTGAGACTCAGAATGTCCTTATCTCAAAGCATGCATACATATGGCTACAAGAAAAGAAGCATTGGCAATACAAGTATGAGAAATAAAAAGTAAAAACTAAAACCTATAAGGTTGGGGAAAGAAGCAAAAGGGATAGATGTTTTTCTAATGGTAGCACACGTTGAGGCAACAACATCAAGATCCAGGGAAAGAAGAAGATCCAGGCAAACGAATCAAGCATGACGACATGCTTGATGCATAGCAAGGGGGAGTTTTAGTCTCCCACTTTGGCTTCTTATTTACACATATATTTCATCATTTATCACCTTTCTTCACAACTTTATCACCTTATCCACCACATTTTTATTGTTTCATGCACATTTTTATTTTATTCAAAATTGAGCATTAGAATTAAATTTTGACAAAACTGGAAAAGCTTGTAATGGCTCGTTCAAAGTCATGGTTGCAAGACACTTGGGCTCAAACCAAAGACATATATGGAAACTATGGGAACCACAGATGGACAAACACCTATTGTATCAAATCAAATTAGCTATATTAGCGTCAATCAACACTGGTCAAACTTGACCAGTTGCTCAGAAAATCCCTTGAAAAATGGGCAGTTTTATGATTTTATGGGATTCACCCATATTTTGTGTAGCTAACTGATGAATTCGACCTTGTGAAGTGGATTAAGATAATTATTAGTTGTTACAACCTTTTTAGCTTTTCTTGTTATGTTTTGGCTTATTTAAACAAGGCTTTCATAGTTAGGAAGGACCTTGAAGATTTTAGAGATTGTTACTTTTTGAAGATAATTGAAGACAGAAACTTGCTCTATCAATTTCTTGTGCACATTGTATGATTTGAATGGAGTGTTGTAGATGATTATTCTAAGGGTGTACCAGGCAAAGGTGGAGGGCCCCCATTCTGAGCTATGTACACTTTGTTGTAGAATAATGTTCATAATTGTGCATATGCTAGTTTAATTCTTTATGTTCATCATATTTATTTGTTGTAAATATTTGTAGATGTTTTCAGTATGAATTCATTTTATGGCCATGTTTTAAGTGAAGATTGTTTTCCTTTCAGTAATTAGCTTGAATGTGGAAGGACAACCAGGACTCTTAGAAAAGAGCCTCTTCTCCATGAGCTAAGACTAAACTAAAACAAGATTCACTTTCTTAAATGTTTTTCTAGACTAAATTCATGTGCTTTCATAGTTTAAATTCTATCATGCTTTCTTAGATGTTTGGAAATGTTATTATAGAAAGATTGTGGAAGGACAACCAAGGCTCTTAGAAAAGAGCCTCTTCCTCATATTAAAATAGGCTAATCTCATTGACCAATCATTTATGCTTTTATAGAATATATCTAAATGTTTTTACTTTCTTTT
>APFE030977768.1:78839-101688 GCA_000404065.3 Pinus taeda | reverse complement strand
TATATGCTTTCATAGAGTAAATCTGAATGTTTTCTTTATTTTCTTTTCAAAATAGTTGTCTTGCTATCTTTAAGATTCCAACATGCATTCAACTTTTCAAATCCTAAACAATGGCTTCCTAAGTTAATTAGATCAAAGATCCATATATTTTGGCAGATTTCTAAGTTTACTAATATATGTTGGTAATTAAATATATGTTCTAATTTAGTTTCATAAATTAGGCCTTATATTTTGGCATATTTCTAAGTTTACTAATCTGTGTTGATAATTAAATATATTTTCTAATTTAGTTTCATAAATTAGGCCTACACTTGGTCCATTCGATAGCAAGGATCAAGTCCCTACATTATCTCATTCAGAATTTACTCAATATTATCTTAATATTCTACAAAAAGATAAATAATATTAGACACATAATAAGAAAGGATAAATCAAATTCCCAAGCACCCATTAATACTATGAATTAACTCTATACTGTGCAAGTAATGGGGTCAAATACATGTTTTAAGTGTCTAGAAATAATCAAATGAGCCTAATAAAATATACAATTTTGGGTCCCATCAACTATAATACCAAACAAATATTTGTTGGTGACAATAGATCTCTTAGTGTTGAAGGATCTAAAATAGTTCAAGTAAATAATGGTCATTTCAATGATGTATTATGTGTTCCAAGTCTTTCCTACAACCTTCTATTAGTATATCTGATCACTCATTCAGGTGAAGGAAAAATAGTTTAGTTTTTTTCCTCATCAAGTTGTAATCAAGGATTTAAAATATCTTAATCATGTCCTTTCCACTAAAAGAGTTGATGTTATTGCTCGGATGTGCAAGTTTGATAACTTTGTTTCATCATATTTTCCCTTAGCTTTTATTGCTCATAGTGATAAATTGAGAAAACTTTGGCATGATCGATTTGGTCAACTAAACTATCACTCACTATAGAAACTATGTAATAAACTTATGGTGACTAGTCTTTCTCTCATTTCTTGCAAAGAGTGTGTTTGGGTTCATTATGTTCTCAACAGAGATCATCATGATATGTTTTGAAAAACATGCTTCTTAGCATGCCTCAACCCCCTTATAGCTTGTTCACAATCACTTATATGGTCCATTTTCTTCTCCTTCCTTGTCTAGGTTCAATTACTTCTTAACTTTCATTGATGACTTATCCATATGCACTTGGGTTTATTTCCTAAAACTTACGAGAATTTTTTTTGACTTGTTCTTGGCCTACAAGGCCATTGTAGAAAAGAAATTTGGACATCAACTACAAAGGTTAAGAACAAATAATGTAGGTGAATTTGTCAATAACAAATTCACAACTTATTATAGTAGTACACGGGTCATTCAAATGAAACATATTGTTCCATGTACACCACAAAAAAATTGTGTTATTGAAAGAAAGAATTGCACATTAAAGGGAATAGCTATTTATATGATTCAATATAAAGGACTAAGTCTTCGTTATTAGGTGGAAATAATCAATTATGCAAATTACTTAGTAAATCAAACTCCCATAAAGGATTTAAGAAATATAACACTAGAAGAAGCATGGACTAACATTGATCCAGATGTAAGCCACTTCCATATCTTTGGTAATGTAGCATGGGATCATATTCCTAATGAAAAAAGGAAAGCTTTATAGCCTAAAAGTGAAAAATGTATTTTCATTGGAAGTTATAAGGATGTAAAAGGTTGTTTAATTCTTCAACCTCACTGTAATGAAATAGTCATTACAATAGATATTAAATTTAATGAAAATATCTTGGCCTATGAACCTACTTCAGCATGTGTGCCCTCTTTGGGATGTAGCCCATATCTAGCATTGTGCCACATTCTCTTGTTATTCTACTTTATTCTTCTAATGATGACGCTAAGGATGAAAATCCACCTCTTCCTATCCACATTCCTCCAAGTGATTCCATTGAACATGAACCTACACTAGAATTCCAACTTCCCAAATGGGTTTTTTCAACACATGATGCAATTGATGACCTTGCTAGTGATCCTACAAATCAACGTCATACTCATTGATAGTTCCATTGACCCTCCTATATTTTGTCTCAAGTTTCAGAGATTCATGATCTAGAAACATTTGCAGAAGCTTCAAGCCATCTAGATTTGGAAACAACAATGAATGAATAATATTGTTCCTTGTTGGTGAATGCTACTTGGGAATTTGTACATATTCTAAAATGAAGAAACCTTGTTCGATGTAAATAGGTATATAGAACTAAGTATGCATCAAATGGAAGTATTGAAAGACATAATTAACAATTAGTTTCCAAATGATTCTCTTAAGTTGAAGGAATTAACTATAATGAAACCTTTGCCCCTATTGGTAAAATTAATTTCATCCACCTTGTTCTAGCCCTTATTACCTCATATGTATGGGAGGTCCATCAGATGGTTGGTAAAACCTCCTTCTCTCATGGGTATCTACAATAATAAATCTAAATGGAAAACCTCTTCGATATGTTCAGAGCAACTCCAGCTTTCTATGTTGCCTTAAGAAATATCTGTATCATCTTTAACAAGCTCCTTGAGCTTGGTACGCAAAATCGTATAGATGTATTCTTAACATCGGATTCTCTATCTATCATTACGAGCCCACTATCTACACCAAGAAAGTAGGAAGCCATATCATAATCCTCATTTTTTATGTTGAGGACCTTATCCTCATTGGCAACAATCTTAAACTTTTAACCCATGTGAATTAAAGCCTTAAGAAGAATTTTCAAATGAACGACTTAGGTTATTTGCATTAGTTCAGTGACCTTAAAGTATTGAAAACCAAGGAAGGAAAATGTCTTTCCCAATCTAAGTATGCATGTGACCTCCTTCATCATTTCCATGTGAAAGGCTGTAAACCAACCCATTCTCTCTTTTAGTCTGGAGCCAAACTTACTGTCACATGCACTACTTATGCCACTTTTGTATCATTATTTAGTTGTTATTCTATTACATTTGACTTATACTTGTCCTAATATTTCCTTTCTTGTTGTCCTTATTTTCCCGATATATGAAAAAACCACATGAAAGTCATTGGAAAGAAACAAAAATGATACTTTGATATATTTGTGGTACAATTTAGTTTTTGATACATTACAATTTAGAGGGGAATCCTTTTTTGGTTGGTTCACTAGTTTAGATTTGGTAGCAACCTTGATGATGGAAGGTATATTGTACATTATTTTTTTATTCTTGATTTTGAGTCTATCACTTGGGATTGTAAAAATCGACAAGGTATTGTTCATTCTTCAGGAAAACTAGAGTATTGAGTAGTGGTTAATGAAATTCAACAATTCTTGTGGCTTCAACACCAACAATAGCATCCTACCACACTCTAGTGGGACAATTACAGTCCCATAAAGCTAGCCAAATATATAGTTCAACATTAATGTAGAAAACACATTGATCTACAAATTCACTTCATCAGAAAACTCATTCACGATTAAGTTATTGAAGTTCACTTTTGCACTTCATATGATCAAGTTGTATACATTTTCACAAATTCTCTTACAAAAGCAAAGTTCTTGAAACTTTCATTAATGTTAGGATTTTAGGAAGTTTTCATTAGGGGGTAGGTTCTAATTCTTCCTTCCTTCTCCTATTGTGTCACCTTTGTAAATCCTTCAATCCTATCCCAAGTTATTCTCAAGGGGGGATGTTAGGATATTTAGACACTTAGGAGAGAGTTAAATTCAACTTGGTCTAATGCGTCTATTAGGTAAAAATGTGTTTCTTAGCATGTTTCTTTAGTATGCATCAGTTTCATTGTAATCTAATAGTCATGATATGTTCTAGATGTACAGTGATCTGATGACTCATATTCTCCTCGATATTAAAAACTATTGATATGTGTCTTACCACCCTATTATTCTATGATCTTTATTTAAAGGGTACAAAGGGTCATGGCTAATGATCATTAATTTTGAGAACTCTCTTATGTAAAAAAAATATTTTGCATTAATAAAATTGCCTTAAGTGACCACGTTGGTTGGGGTTGTGGATTATTTCCATTTTAGAGGATTTTCACCAGGTAAAAATATTGGCATTTTGATGCTGGGCTAAGCCGACAATACCCACATTATGCAAATAAAATTGCATGTCACTTGTCCCAGGCCTTAATCACCTAATCCATGGTGAAAACGTTATTAAACCAAGGTTTAATGTTCTTAATTAAATCCCATGTGGAAATGTTTTAATTGACTATTCAATAGTCTAAAACTTCATTAACCTTTCCAGCAGAAATTTATTCACCCTCATAAACTTTGGTTAATTCTATACCCTGCCCATAATAACCAAACCCCACACTTAACTTTTCTTATATGTGAACTTAACCCATAAAACCTCTATCCGCTTTATTTCTATTATAATTCTTATATAATAGAAATACACATAAAACACACGTAAGCCTTACCTTTCCACTAATCCATGGCCTTTGCACATTTTTCGATGCTTTACCTTTATCGCATTCAACCTCCACCGTTGATTTCACTCCATCAGATCAACGGTTTTCGCGTCGTATCACAACTTAAACACATTCATCCATAGGAACTCAAATCACTTAACTTCTCGGGTCTGCTTAGGCCCAAGTCTTATTAGCTTCAATCTCCACCATTGATCTCACCCTTCAATCTGACGGTTGATGATACACCCAAGTATCGCACATCGTAAATCGCATTTTCTTAAGGCCAAATTTCATCCCCTCATGAAATATTGCGATGTGAAACTAATCGGTGATCCCCCACTGTTGATCAAAGTACACTTGATCCAACGGTTAACAGCTATATCGGTCGAGCCACGTGCACGAGGATTACCCATATGATAAAGCGGTTTCCTCTCTCCTCCAACGTGCTATGTGGCGACTGTTAAATGGAATTGGGTGACTACCCCAAATTACCACTTACCACTTTTTCTCCACCAAATAAACAACTTTCGCTTATAAACCTGTCTTTCTTCGTTGACTATTGTATGAGCTGATTGGCGCGCGATGACCATTAGATATAAGAGGTCATCAAATCTACGGTTTGTGAGACTTCAACTAGCACATGGATTAAAATAGCCTTAACCCCCGCAGTTTACTATGATCTAAGAGTTGAATATGAGATCGATGGCTAGGAGTGAGTGCGGGACTTCATCCACGATCAAGGAAATTCGTACTCTCCTACTCTCGTAGTTTCTAATCATCATTGATCTAACGATCCAGATCTATTCCTCTGCCATTACTATCCATCAATCTAAATGATCCAATGCTCCTGTGCAAGTTTACTTCCTTCCTTTGTTCCTTTACATGGTTTCTCAAAGTTCTCTTTTCGGTTTACTTCAGGGTTTAGGGTATTTAGATGTCCTGCATCATAACTTCCTCCTCTTGGACTTAACTCCACATACTCTTAGCACAGCCACTCTTGAATCTTGACTGTAATCCTTTGAATGGATTCAAGCGATCCATTACGATCCTTCATATCATTCTTCTTCTCTCGGTTATGCTCGAAGTCCACCTGCAACCTCTGTTACACAAAACTTACTCTAGTTCACACATCGATTATAACTAAATTACTCCATACACACACAAACTCATAATCGATTTGTTTGTATTAATAAACAGGTATTTACACTTGAACTCTCTCATTGGCCTGATCTTCTGTATCAATGGCCTCTATTTTCCTAACTACCCATAGGCTTATAATCAAACCTCCAACTCACAACCTCTAACTATCTAACCAACTAACTATCTAACTTGACTAATTTTTCCTTTGCCTTTTTGGCTTACATTTATATAAAAGGATTCTATAACCAATTCTTTGTTTAGATCTATAGACTTCTCAAAAAAATCCTAATATCTCATATTTATCCCTAAGGATCCTCTTTAATCCACAAATCATGAAACCAACTCCTAATCCAAGATTTACAACTGATTCTAAAAGCTCTTAACTATCTTAAATCTCTCATGTTCTCCAACATTCGAGAGCATTTACAAATATGCCTCACTATACTTAATTAAATCCCTATTCTAGCTTCTCTCATTAAAATCACTCAAAACCTTAATAATTACATTAATTCAACATTTAGGAAACCAACTTCCTTAAAACAAAATACCCCCCTATGTCTACTAAAATACAATGATTCCTTTGAGCTGAATGCTCCTGCATCACATTTTGATCTTTGATCTAGTTGTGTGAGTGGCTATTGAAGGTGTTCATCCTATATAGAATACCCTATTTACCCAAATAGGGTGCATTAGGGGGAAAATGTGAGCATTAGTTTCATGGGGAAATCTATTTCTTTGTTTAGATAGAGGAGGGTTTGGTCTATGGGATATTGAAATTATCAACACAATTCTGGGAGCCACAATTTGATATAAATGGATCCATGGAGGTAGGGATATCTAGCACAAAATATGGAGAAAAAAAATGGTGATAATATATTGGCTCGTAAAAGTGTCATAATGCAAAACTTTTCTACTAGTTCTTCCAATTAGAATCTTGCTTGCAATGGAAACCACCTTATTCAAAACCACTATTTCTAAGAGGTTCATGATGGCAAAACTACTTAGCTTTGGGATAATTCATGGAATCAATTTCACCACCTTATGTCCCAGCTAGAACTCCATGACCTCAAACATACTATGAAGTCACATGAAATCCTCCTCATGGTGGACTACTATGGAATCTCCTCCTAGAAAAACAAATAACATACTTGCAAATCTATAGACTCATGGAACTTTCTACCTTCATAGCTAGATTGAGGAAAGATTGAAGAAATTCTTTAGCAAAGACACATCTCCTTGTTTGAAGATTCATATAAGATGAGATGGGGATACACATATCATAGCAATTGTTCAATCAAGGAAGCATATAATATTGAAGCCAAGCATGAATAAACTAATTACCTATACATCTGACCTCAAATATGGTAAACAAAATTGGCCTAAGCTTTCCCAATTTATTTGGCTACTTTCTCATAAAAAAAATCTAATGTGGGACATGCTCATAGCCCATGGCTTTATGGGGCCTTTAATGTGATTTATATGTCAAAATTCTAAGGTGGAAAGTGAACACTTCATCAAACTCTATGTTATCATGAAAAACCCATACACCCAATTCCACACATCAAGGCTTGCTCAGCATTGAAAATGACATGTACGAGTGTACTAGTGATATGACTAGAAAACATATTGAACTAGCAAAAATTAAAGCTTTCTAAGGTTCGTTTAAAAAATTAAATTGTGAAAAGGGTGCTACAATAGGTTTTGCACAAATCTCCACCAGTGTTCCTTTGATATCTACGCAAATCCACAAAATGAGAAATCAATAAGTCATCGACCACTTCACATTTAATGACCTAAATTCTACTAAACGGAGAAGTCTTAATAGCCTAGTCTTGATCCATTCCACTCTTGAATTTAAAATAAGAGGGGGTACAAAGGATTCCTCTTCCCTCCCACTAGGCCAAATATCACTAATGAGATATAGGGAGCCACGGATTGGACTTGTACCTATATATAACAAAAACATTAGAACCAAATGCAAGAGAATATTATGCAAAGTTATGCTACCGAAATTACCAAGTCAATGAGAATTTCTTTGCATTAGCAGAGTTCACCATTGAAGGATTTATTGTAGCTTATTTGAGGAGATATTTTTTATTACATAGGATAGGGAAGAGGGATCTTCCTTTAGGAGAGTTATAGAGCCCCATTTCTCAAGATACTACCCTTAGTGTCTCTGGGACAATTTTGATATCTCTTTACACCAATCAGTAATGAGGATTTTTCTTCCCAGGTTATTGTGTTCGTTTCTTTTATGCTTTCCATGGTTTTTTGCTTTATATCTCATGTTATTTCATACAAATTTCTACATTAGATGGTTTTTTGTATTCGCCACTCTAACCATATGCTTGTTGGCTTTCATGCATGCAATAACAAGTTTTCAATAGATACACTTTTAGTCCACCCTTGCATCAAATTTGTAATAACAAATTGGTGACTCAACCACCTCTTTTCTCACTCTTTCTATTGTGTGTAGAATCTTTCTTCATTTTTGTGCCTTTAAATTGTTGCGATGTAATCTTATGCATTTAGTGCAGACAACTACCAATACTTTCTATAGAGGAATTTGACCTTTTTCATTTTTTGTTCAATCCACGCAGCTGACGAAGACATAGTCATGGTGGCTTCCCTGCAATTGTCAAACCAGAACCCACATGAATCAATAGAACCATCAATAATTGTAATTTTTCTCTCTGATGTGAATTGGGTGATAGCCTTCAGTGATGTATCCCCACTCCTATAAATTTTAGCAGATTAGTTAGGTTGTTCTTTGTTTTCAATAGCCACTAGAGTAGAAGGATTTTAATTAATTTTCCATGTGGATGGCCCATATTTTTTTGAATAACCAAACTGTAGTTTCAAGACTAGGAATGGAGTGAGTAGGAAAGTGGAGTATGCTCTTCCTCTTACACCCAAAGTGAAATGGGGGAATCAGAAACATTTTTTGAAATCACCATTACCATCTCCCTTTAAGATTGGAGGAATCATTACATAATTTAATTAAAATTAAGTGTCCCATTCATATGCACATCTTCTCCTTTCATGAAAAGTGCAATATACATAATTTAAGTAGGTGAATAAATTAAAGGATCGCATGGTATCCAGACTGCTATAATTTTCATTTAAACTTTGTGATGTTCACAAATTTCATCTAATCTTAACTTGAGTAGTATTCTCTTTTCCTCACACTCTTTGTGATACGGGGGAATTAGAACATTAATCTTAGACTATTTCTAGTTCATCATTCACACCCTGAGTAAAAGTGAGTTTTGGGCCATCATCCATAACTCCTAGAGACAATTAAAAGCAACCTAACTTAACACACTAATTTCCCCCATCAAGGGTCACAAAAAAAATTATATTTTAAGCTAGGACCTTAAGGATAGGCATCCAAATAACCTCCCTTGGTCATTCTCATCTTAAACGTAGAAATTTTTATACGGAACTTTAAATCGTCCATAATCCAATGTCCAAAAATCCGGTGATGAGAAGAAACTTGAGAAGGAGGAAGGTCTAGACCAAGTATTATCACAACCTTCCTCCAGTCTCTCAATTCTTAGTACAAGCTTTGAATCCACATTGATACCTTGAACTTGAAATTTTCTCACCCACACGGGACATAGATATCTTAGTGTTCAATACTTATGGCATCTTACCATAGTTAGAGGGTGTGGGATAACTTGCACCTAGAGTCAATTTGGAATGGTTGTTGGAAGTCTCACTAATTTCTTCAATGCATGGCCCCAATACCCTTTGTTATAACCCTCATTTCATACCTTCACTATTTTTATTTTAATGACTTGAGATCCAACTATTATAAAACTTTCAGAAGGCCCAATGAATTTTTGGGTTGAAGGATGTTATGCCTTTTATGATTATCATACACAAAACCCTCACGCCAAAAATTGGATTGTTTCAAATATTAAAAAACCATTCAAAGCAAATTAACCTTTGGTTTTTCACTTTGTTTTATGTACCGATACTTTAGTTTTCAAAAACCCGCCTCATAGTTTAGCCACTCAGTTGGGAATCATATGGCACCACAAGGTACCCCATCACTTTAGACGCCTTCAAAGCCTCCCATCTTTGGTAGGAATATTTCCAGCTGTTGCAACATCTCCTACTTGACCTCCCCATCAAATACCACCTATTGATCATATTTTCAAGGCTCTTCTATTCTTAGAATACTTTGTTAGGAACCTCTTCCTCTTAGAGTAGCCCTTTATCTTACACTGGTTATGTTAGTATTGTTGCTCCTACATGCCACCTTCCATTTATAGCTTCATTGAATCTTCTTGATCTTTCGAAGCTTACAAATGATCCCATAACTCATGAGGCTACATGACCAGTGATGTTGACTTTCCCCCAAACATACCGAAATTCAAATGGTAAACTAGGCAAAGACCCTATAAACCATGTGATGACATTTCATATATGGTGTTATTATAATAGTATCACTGAAGACTCAATTCTATTGAGGCTTTTTCAACACACCCTCATCATCCCTATGGATAAATGTTATGTCAATGAGAAATCATGAGCATGTGCTACATTTGAATCCCTAGCCAAGTCATTTATCACATTCTTCCAACTCCTACTATGTCATGACACTAAGTTCGAATTATTATCTTAGTTTCACTAAACATCCTCCACTCACATAGTAGACCATATCCATGAATGGCACAAAGATCATAGTATCTACAAGGTAGAAGTTCTCGACATAATTATTTTATACTTCTTCCTCAAGTCACCCTTTCTTGTTATATAAAAATATGTCACCACCATTATTCCACAAGAAAAGAGGCCATAAATAAGGCTCAAAAATTCTATCTTATTTATTCACAATTAGGTTACCTCTATACAGTCATCCCTGACACTCCATGGCATCAACCTTTCAAAAATCATAGGTTGGGGTCATCTAAATTTTTTTTATGGATTGATGGGGACTGTTACCCAGTTTAAATTTGGGAATCATCCCAAATACCAAGGGAATTTGTATGTACCTCCCTCATCATTTCCCCAAACAAGTGTTATTTCATCAACACCCACTACATCGTATTTTCATAATGCACCTACACAAGGCCCTAACTACCTCATGTAGGGGGCATAGTACCCTATGCATACATCTGATGAAGTGTCAATATCCCAACATTCCTATGGAAATCATCCTCAAGGAAAACAAATTTATCCTTTTAAGCCCACAACAAACTAACCTTGCACCCCAACAACATGTGGGAGTTAACATTGTTCAACCTTCTTTCCATCGACAACAGTAGGTGTTTTAACAACTCAATGCCACCAACCCATCTAATAAAAATAAAAAGAAATGAAATAATAATCAAATTGTAAGCCAACGTCAAGCTAGGAACTAACAACAACAAAATGTGCAGACTAGGGGAAACCCCCCTAATTAGAACCAAAATCCAAACCAAGGTACAAACAACCCACAAAAATAAGGCAACAAGAGTGGTTTATGCACTGACTAAACTTACATGATTTGTGGAAAATATGGCCATTATACTCATCATAACCCTCTGGATCCTTGAATTCAAACACATGAAAGAGGCTATGGGTAAACATAACACTAAAACTAGAGGAAACCAACAATCATTCATGCTACAAAACCCCTTACCACATCAAGGTATCATAGCCACACAATATGAAGTTGGGCCTCTGCAATACCAAAACCTTGTAGGGGGAAACCTTCCAAACCCTTCCAATCGACATATTTACATGAGCATAGTAGACATCCTAATGAAAACTTGTTATCAAGAGTATGGTTCCCCTCTAGAACTTAATCCTCATAAACAAAGGAAAATCAATCTACTACTACACCACCTTTTATTATCTTTTGACTTCCCATAGATCCAATTTTTAAGTTGACTAAAGGACCATTTCAACATATATCACATAATTTGAAGGATGCACATATTTATAGCATTTTCGATGACCTAACACAATCCCTTAAACCATGTCAGCAATGGAAGTGCTTCAAACATGTCCAAATCAAAGGAAATCATTGCATTTTCATTAAGTTCCATTGATCCCTATGATTCACACCTAATAACCTTTGATTTAGACAATTCATAACCACGACTACCATCATTAGTCACTTTTCAAATACTAGTGACCATACAAAATTTCACTATTCATCAATGAATCATTAATGAGGGGGCATCCACATGGATCATGTCAAACACCATTTGGTATAAAAAAGGATCCTCGGAACTCATAGTTTCCTCTGCCACATTGAGAGAATATGACCATTCACATCTAGTAGGGTTATTTCATAAGGTCCCAATTGGATTCATTGGTCATGATAGTTTTAACTGATATTGAGGTTGTTGATGCCCCCTTGGATTAAAATATTTTTTTTTGGACAAAGCTACATGTATTCCATGAAGTCTATCACATATTCATTCTTTTGGACCATGAGTTTCCCTCATAACAAGAAAATCGTCAACATAAACAAGTTAACGCACTATGAATCATGGGCCTCTCCCTCACTTGATAGTGTGTTACCATTCATTAGATCCCAACAATAATTGGTCCCTTCCTTGATTGTGTTAAAGTCAAGAAATTTTAAAAATTCCACACTCCTTCATACCTACCCTAGAGACCCTCCCATCATACTCTCCTACAACAACTTGTGTATGTATAGAAGACACCTTATTTAGTACACTAAAGGGCACTATGAAAAGAAGAAATACCCTGCAATCATAGCTTCTCATAGGGTGAACTCTCCATGTGCCCTTTGTGACTTGTTTAGCCACCCTACCAATCAATTCCTAGCATTGGATGAGTTAAAGGTTCTTCATACACCTCAAGAACTTGAATTATTACCTCCATCCTCTAAGAAAAACCCACTACCTCACATAACAAAGGCCTATGCACCAATAATCCATGTGCCATTTTTTCGTAGCATGGAAACTACACACATCATTTTCCTAATCTCCCTTGATATCGTGATATGTTGGTAGTCCTGCATCACATTTGAACTATTGTATCTCCTCTTCCACCAACCTCGGATGTGTATGATGCACTTAAAATTATTTATTATGTCACGTCTTTGGTCAATTAACACAAAGTAAACCCATGTGCCCTGTGCATTGAAACCACTCACCATACGTGTAGGTTTCCATTATGCATAATATTTTGATATAATCACCCAATCATGGTGACATACCCTCAACCATAGGAGATGAATTTACCTCTTTGGAGAGCATCCCTACCATGTCAAGTCATTCTATCATCTTGAGGGACAATGTCCCACCTCAACAGTGTTTGTGTACCATCTACAATAATTTTCATGTAGACCTTAATCCTAAGGTTTCTAACTCCTTGCACATAGCATGAAATACATATTCCTACAACATGGTTCCCATGGCATCAACACAACCATCAAAACCTCCTCCAAACCACCACATGATATTATACATCCACCCCCCAATATTGATGACACACATGACCATATCTACTATATTTCTTCATATGTAGGAACCATGATACTAGTTTTCTTCTCATCATTCCGAAGTGTCTAGAATGCTTCATCCATAATGAGGATAACACCATCAAGGATAGCATGGACCCAACCTGTCTATTTTGTGTCCTCATTCATTGGTCCTATGATACCTAATATGATATCATATCCTTGCTTTTCCACTAGTACTTCCATGTGCCAACCATTTCCTTATGACCCAGTGATACTAACATCACCCTTCTTGAATGTCTTCCACTTTGATGAAGATATCCTCAAGGCCATGACTGTAACAACCCTATATTTTCCCATGTTTATGTAAAATGAGATTATGATGGTAATTACAATGTGTAGATCAGCAAATGTCTGATACACTAAGCATTTAGAATTAACTATTTAAAATTAATTAACCATCGCTTGAAGGATGGACTACCTTAAAGATCCATTGTCTGAGGGAAGCTTCCTTTCCTGCATACCTTGAAGGCCATGAACCCAACCTAAACTTAATAATTGGATTCACATGAAAACCAAGAAATGCACTACCTAATAGATTGTTTATAAGATGCAACTAGAAGAAAAGCCTATTTTGCACCATAAACAATCCATGAGCTAGCCCGCATTAAATTCTTGAAGCCACTAGAAAATCAAGTTAAGTTGATAAGAGGTCAACTCTAACCCAATTGAGACACTCCCCTGACAAACATTTACGATATGAGATTGGGAAGTGTGGGTGTAAGATAAAACCCATCCCATCTCCCTTGTATATCGAGGCCAAGGATGAATTCCTTGGGAAAATAAGGGGCTCACATAGTGACATAAGACAAGAGCTGAGCATTGAAGGTAGATTGGTAGAAAATAGGGAGAGCAGAAATGAAAGATAGGATCCCATGGAGGAATGGAGTAATCATAGAGGGGCAGAGTAGTGATATGGGAGAAGATTTGCATAGAAAGAGCAAGGAGGTGTGAGATTTTAATTGGGAAACCAAATTGGACTATGTGTTTAAGCTTGAATGGTCATAGAGAATCCTATTGGATTCATGCTACTGAACTAAGAAATTCTTGCTTAAACCTTGGGGTGCGTCAAGCCACTTACATAAAAAAAATTATGCAAATAATTGTGCTACTACTACAATTCTCCCTCCTAAAAATAATGAATAATAAACCAAAATAAATTAAAATTTTAATCTAAGTAGGTGGGGTCCCTAAGAGAGATAAGGGGTATAGACATGACATCATTGTGCATTCCATATTTTTATGTTAGTGTGTGTTGTTACAATAATTTTACATTGCCATATTTGTTCATGTTCACAACGTCTTATGGAATTGATATACTTATGAATTCGATAATTACAACATTATTCTCAATATATTATTTTGAGTATATGGCGTTATAGTATGTTTTACATGATTTAAATATCCTTATGCATGCATGAGTATATTACTTTCCTTTGTTACCTTACTAATAGTGTTGAAGAATTCATGAAATTAATGGCTAGAGTTTTATTATGCCTATACTTTGGCATCATTTTTATAGTCAATCTTTTTTGTAGTTATGAATATTCACTACCTTAGGAAATCATGTTCAAGTTTATAAAGACATTTAAAAACTAAAGATTCAAATGTGAAAAATGCATACATATATGGTTATAAAATTTTATTATTTAACAACTATGCCACAACCTCGAAGGGCATAGACATGATCATCGAATTCTATTGGAATGGGTTCCAAAATAATGCACTTTTCTAGCATGATACAAGTATACCCAAGGTTATTAACATCCACAAGGCGTAATCAAACATTCAATGTGTCCAAAACTACACAACATGAAGGGTATCACTCTCATGAAGCATGACATCATAATGGAGATATGGCATATTAACCAGGTTATTGAGGCCATCTACAAGTGTCCCTAGTTCATGTCCAACTTATATAAAAATATAGTCCCATGACTATATATGTGGTGAATAGCGCACAAATATCCCCACTTACTCCATGAGTAAACTGCACATATCAAACCTTGGATATATGTTATAGCATATGCAATAGATTGAAAATGTATTAATTCTTGACTTAAATGGTTAGTTTAAGCCGTAAATACAAGTCGATGGGAGTTATCAAGTCGATCATATAGAAAGAGATATAGTCTCTATCGAAGTGGTAGAGGCATGGTGTGCCCATATCTCGAGGGGTACATTGGAAAAATTAGTTAGTGTGACTGATAGTTCTTTAACAAAAGGAAAAACAACAATTCCCTCAAAGTCAATCTGAGAGATCCCCTAGAGCTCTTTTCGTGTGCTTACAACTACAATGGAAAATGGTTAGCAACTAAAATGAGGACAAATAAATTTCATAGGTCATATATGGAAAACAAGTCAACATCTGCTCTGGATTAGTTTCTTTTCATGTGGATATTATATTTTTTTGTGTCTATTGAACTCGATGTGTGAGTTAATCCCTTTCTGACTTTTTATTTTTTTCCATCCTTCCCTCTATATTTGACTGGCATGTATGTGTTATTTCCATATGAACTCCTTTGTGGTATAAAATATCTTCTCTAGTCATGTTGTTCTGCTTTATCACCTCAAAAAGAGTTCTTTGGTTTATGGTTGGTCATGTCATAACCCATAACGTCAGTTCATGAATGAACCCCTCAGCTTCTATGAGGTCTCAGATCATGAATTTCCATCTCGTTATAAAGGGTCTCATTTTGTATATGATACCTCCTAAGTGTATTTGTGAGTGCATTGAGAAGAGACTTGTTAGCTACAAGTCTTTGTTTATCCTGCATATTGCATATAGGTCCTTGGATATGACCATGGAATCGTCTCTTGAAATAGAGTTGAACTCACATACATAGTAATCCTCCACCTGCATGTCGATCATACACCCTCAGCTCTTCGCTTATTCTTCTACTCCTTTGCTTTTCAACTCATCATCACAAATAACATTGTCCAAACCTATGGGGAATGCTTAGCCAAAAAAGAAGCATTTTCATATGCTTATCTTGGGTCCTATTGTCCCCATTCAATTATATTATTACACTTCTACCCCCTTTACATGCAACAAAATTTTGACTCACTTAGGTTTCTTTTTCACTTGTTTCAGAGGACCCTATAAAAGATGTCATCCTCACTCATTCTCCTCATACGTTCATGACTAAAGAGTATCCCCCCACATCATAAATTTTATCAGCCTTTCATTATTGTAAAATGGTGACCAAGAAACTCATAACCTAGCCACACTGATACAAGGTGATATGAAATGTCTCTAGCATTCTTTTTGTAACTAAGGAAAATAAAAATTACAATACCAATGTTGCCTCATCTTACACTTTGTCATCTCCTATGTTTTACCACTACATTAAATCTCTCCCTTATTCCCTGTTAGCTCGAGCCATGGCTTTCGCTTGCACTAAGCTCAAGCCATGGATCTAGTAACCAATTTAAATGGTGGCTCTCCCTAGACCACATTTCATTATATAGAGATAAGAAAATAGTTTTGCTTCCACAACAAAATTTCAATAATTTCTAGCCTATGCATATTATTTTCAAGTTATGTTGTGTGACCCACCCCCGAGTAGTATGCCATGTAATCTCATATAGGATTTTACAATTATAAAATATCAAAGGTATGCTCCCAACAAGAACATATTATAATCCCAAAAAAAGTTGAGGAATTAGTATTTGCACCCAGTATGCCATCATTCACACACTCCATACTTATCAATTATCATTTCCCACACTGAGGCAACATCTCCCATTTGCATTGTTTTCATAATCACTTTCATGGTAAAACATTAGTTGTTGTAATCCACAAACAGGTTGTCATTTTTCACCTATTTATCCACTCATTATTATACTCAAATTGCATGGCATGAATGCTCTTTTATGTTATTCATAGCCATTATTACTAAACTAAATAAATAAATAATGAAGAAAAGCAAAAGTTCAACGTATTTTGATAACGTTTTCCCAATTGTAAACATTTTTTATGAACTTCCCTTCTATTATGTAAATGTGCTTGCTATATATTATTTCCTTTATATCAATTGTGCTTTTATTTTCATTAGCACCATGTTGATCCTACACATTTCTTTTGCACACAATTCATTATTGAGTTCATGAGCATTTCATATGGGAATAAAAAAGGTTTATTTCTCCTATCATTGTTATCTTATATGCATTCATGTACAACCTGCCTTCCCCTTTGTTACATATTTCGCATTTGTGTGTACAAAATACTCTAACATCTATGTGAAACATGACTTCAAACAATCTTTTATTCTACTATTTTATAATCAAAAAATTGATAGTTGTATAATAGATCATCTTGATTACAACAAAATATGAGCTTTTTTAGCAGACGTTCAAGGGGACTTAGAGGAGGACAAAACAAAATAACTAATATGACATGGAAAGAAAACAAGAATAAGAAGATCAGATTTTATATTCATTTTGACACAGATTTTGAGAAGTTTAACTAGTTAACTCAAATTGATCAATTGTATCTTGGAGGTCCTCCTCCCCCTCATCCTACTCCATGTGAATCTTAGAATATGCATCTCCCTCACTCGATAATAATGGAATTTCCTAAACCTTAGGCACCCTAGCAATAACTAGTTCAAAAAAATGGATGAGAGGCCAACCCTATCAGGCTTGGATTTGGATTTTCTCATTGTCCCACCTTCTCTCATCATTATGTGCATCATGTCATTGTTCCTCCTCAAATTCCCTTTTATCTATATCATTTTATCATTTCATGTTCAACATCCCCTCAATTCCCTTGCAAAGTTGGAATTGGGAAAACTTCATGTATCTATTATGTTTGTACACTCTCCTTCTGAGCCTACCTTATCTAATACCCTCTCTAATGTCCCTTCCATTGAGGGAGGAGGGAGGAGAGAAATGTACTTCACTGACATGCACCTGAGGATACAAGGATAGAAAAGGGAGAAGAAGAAGACACCCTCCTACATGGCTAGTCCAAGTAGAGATCTAGGGTTGACTTGAGGTTTTTCTGATATCATTGGTTTTTACTTTAGTTTACTTGCAATTATTTTAGACTTTGACATTAGCATATTTTTGGGACAACCCTTTATTTTCATCATTATAAATATTTTTGATGATGTTAAGTTACATGGGAGAAACAAGGCAATACCACATGCTTCATTATATATACTTATGGATTTTGGCTCACTTTATACATGTGATTATTATGATGGTGGTATTGTCGATAATGTCATATTTTATATATTTTAATATGGAGTTACAAGGTTTATATGAATACTTTATGGACATAATCAGGGACCCCACCTACCTTATAATATCAAATTAATTAAAATATTGAACCCTCCTAAATTCCTTCTCTCGACTTAAAAAAGAAATAAGTTAATATATTAAAAATATTAATTATGTGACATTTTTTCCCTCCAACTCCCTAAGGGAGGTATAAAACTAAACAGGAGGCAAGGAAGGGAGGATGAAATTACTAGTGAGGAGAGGTACACATAAATTATGAGAGTTTTCATTATTTCCTTTGATTCATTTATTCCATTGTACTATAGTTTACCTATTTTGGTGAGAGAAGAAATCCCTTCAAGAGTGTCAAGGATTAAAGTGAGCTCATCTAATTTATGGTTCTTTCTCAAGGATTGTTGTTTATTTGTTGAATTAATTGTTGTTGTTATAAGGTCTAATATTTCTTCCATATTAGTGCTAACTAGTATAATTTTTGCAAGAAACATCATTGTCCAATCTTATTGAACGAGCCCATCCTTCTCAATATTTCATCCTGCTTTTTTATTTTCCATTCTAGGTGTTTATGTATGAATTTTGTTACATATTAGACATTTTAATGTGATTTCTAGTCCTAATTTTCGTAGAAATTGGATTAAACAATATGGTGTGCTCTCATTTTGTTAATAAAATCAGTGGTTTTGATAGTTGATATTTCATGGCATATTTTTTCTAATGGATTTACTTCATCCTTCCAAATTTTTAGAGCGTATTTCTCTAATATTAACAGTTGAAATTAATTTTAGTTTATATCAAATTTTGTAAACATACTTATGCAGTCTTATTGATGACAAAGTATGATTTTTTTAGAAATATACCTATAAAGTAACTCATTAGTTTGTTATTAGTTTTTTTAAATTTCAATTTATTAATCTTCAATAGTATATATGATCAATTATTCAGTTACATTTATGCTTGTTTAACCATTGTAAATATTTTTCTTTAATTTTGTTATACATATCTTCTATATAGTAGCTTTCTCTATTCCAATGTAAAAAGTTATTGTAAATAATTGTAACATATATAACTTTGGGCATTAAACCCCGATCCTAGTCCCATTATCTCACCAACCAAGTGAGATTCGAGGTTGTTGGAAATGAAGGATAAAAACTTTCTCATCAACATACTTTTGGCAGCCATATTGGGGAATCGATTCATAGATCCCTAGTTATATCAATTTTTCTTTCTATATGACCATTCAATCTGCAAAGTAGCCTAATATCCAAAATTTTGTTGAATGATCAAAGGAGTATTTCACATTCAATACTCAATTTCATTCTTGATAACTCTCACACCCTTTTTGTATTATAACATGACTGGGATATTATATCTCAAGACATAGAATTGAAAGAAACAAGAGAAACCCTCAAAAAGCATCTCAAGGATTATGCCAATTGCATATTAGCTAGCTTAGGAACAATGAAACTCATGCTTATAGAATAATCCATGGATTGAGATTTGAATATAAACTTTTTGTAGTTGCTACAACACCCTCCAAAATTTCACTACATTCAAACTTTGGAGCCTACCAAACTGCCACATCAAGTGTCGCTTTGATCTTCAAGTGTCATTTCAAGTCATTTCACATTTTTCAAGTGTTCTTGATCATTCTTAAGTGTCATCGCATTGTGTAGAGCATCCCTAGTGAATTTCATGGTGATAAAACCTTTGTTTGTTGTAAAATGACACTTTTGGTTGCAACCACACACACTTTGTTTATTATACTTGGGGAGTGTTTGTAAACTAGCATTTTAACATCTATTTATTTTTGTTCTAGCTTGTCTAAGTCTTACTAATGAGTTTTAATGTGTCACACTTTATTTTATGTCTAAAATCATTGTGTTTTCCCCATATTTTATCTTCCATACTTAAACAAATTTAGGTTGCACTAGTTAACCCATTAAGGTTGGGAGCACATGGTGCACTCTTAAGCCTTGATTAAGACTCATTCATTGTTTGGAAGTGTACCATACACCCTCCAAGAGCACATATCACACTGCTAAGAATCAATCCCATTCTATTATGAAACCAGCTCAAGAAAAAGATAGAAAAGATAGATCAACGCCTTAGAATTCAGCCTCTTCGAGGGGGCAACCTCCTTTTACATTACATAAATGAACAATTCTTGGATGATACAAATGAAAAGACCTCCTTTCTATATATAGGAGTCTAAGGGGTCGTGATATAATTAGAGCCGACATAAAAATAATAATGTAAGGGCACAATAATAAAAATAGTGGGCTTCTATGGGGCACAATTGATCTGAATTGGATCCACAAAAGACTGTCAAGAACTTTGACTGTATCGAGTTGACTAAATCTCTAATGAAATCCAAAATAGCAGTAAAAACCCCCTGAACCAGTGGCCATGGCAACTGGCATGAAACGACGAGGACCTCAGTCAAAGCACGCTAACCGAGGCCCACGGAGATTGCGCAAGAGGTCAAAATAGCCCCTAGGAGCCCCAGATCAGGAAAAGGAGGCAATTTTGAAGTGTGAATCATGCATCACTAGGCAAACAGGGACGAAATGGAGGAGCCTTAAGCACTCAGTCATATTGGGAGCCAGAAGACCGCGGGCAGAAAAAGGTAAAAAAGCGCCAATGTACGACAGTGGGACCCACGGCCTGGAGACCAGCGGTTTGATCAGGATGCCCTTGAATGGTAAGAGGTTTTGGAGAAAGGGGAGTGATCACAATCAGCGATCGACGTGTGGCAGTGGAGGTGAGAGAAAAACTGTCGTGATCGCGTGTTAACGGTCGAGCAAGTCAACCATGCTCGATGTGCGTATAATGTTGGATCTGGAGGAGCCCAGATCAGATGGCTGAGATTGCACCCGATAGAAAGAAGCAGAATCAACAGGAAAATAAGCTACGATTTAAAAGGATTTGGAATCCATTTGACCGCCATGGTGGAGAAAGAACATATCCACGATAGAATCGAAGAAACGAGCCGATGAAGCATGCAGGCACTAGTTAGATGGGGACATGTGGCACTCCCTGAGCGCTCATGCTAACTCCAAACATGGGATGCCAAGCACAGCTATAGAAGGAAAATCAATGCAGGCGGGTAAAGAACTGAACAGGCATAGGATCAACTGGTTAAAGCCATGAGCAGAGACAATCGAAAAAGAGAGTAGAATTAGGAGAAGAATCCAAGTGCCCAAGAGAGATAGTGAATAGTGAACCCTGAGAGGAGGACTGAACACAAAGAGAAATAAAGTTGAACAAAAGAGACAGAGGGCCGAGCTGACCATAGGCAGCATCGAGCACCAGAGAGCTTAAAGATTCAAGCCTTCCCATAGAGGAATCTATCTAGATTGAGCATCACAGTTGGCTCTTTCCACTGTAGACCAAAGGTCACATGGCTGGCAGGAAGAGAAGGGGTCTGTGAACTCTGAGTGGCTTGGGGAATCCAAGAACCACCTTTCCAAGAAAAATCTGCTTCAGGAGAACTCATATTGAGTCCCTGTATTGTAATTTCTCTAATATAAGAATCAATAAAACAAGACCACCACTGAAGCTAGACCAGAGACGTAGCCCTGGAGAATAGGGTGAACTCCTTATTAAAAAAAATTTGTGTCTTTGTATTGCTTACTGTATTTCTCTACTGTTCTTCCATTTAAAATGTCTGTGTATTGGCAATCTGATCAATCCGTTGTTCAATAACACAAAACACACACTAGCACATGAGTCTATAATACCTTTTGTTTAATAAATCTTCAACTGAGGTCACTCATAGGGTGATTATCAGAACAAGTGGTATCAGAGCTTTGGGCTGTAAGGTTAGACAAGCTTGTGTTGGTTTAGCTGTGAATGATCACTAGATCAAAGCTCAAATTAGGAGGAGAGTTGGTGGAAACTAATCTTAAAATTGGGAGAGTCTATTCTCGGAAGACAATGTCAGAAGAAGGTGCTATAGGGCCAAACCCCCAATTCCTAGAAAGTTTCCTAGCTATAAATTCCATGGTAGAAGAAACGTATAAGGACATTAGAAAGCATAAAGATGAAGATTCAAGTTCTAAACAAGATAAAGAAGAAGATGAATCTCATTCTCATGACCACTCAAAGGGAAAGGGAAAAGAAGAAAGCTTTCCTACACCTCCTAGCAGCCCTGTGCATAATAAGAAAGCATCCTTGATTAAATTGGATGTCAAATTTGATTTTCCTATATATGATGGAGAGCTAAACACTGAAAAGTTGGACAATTGGATTAGACAAATTGATGTGTATTGCAGGGTACAAAACATAGACTCAGATAGGAGTAAGATTTAGCTGGCAAGCCTATGCCTAGGAGGCACTGCCTTGGTTTGGTGGGAAGGCAAAACCCAAGTTGATATGAGGAAGCATGGTAAGACCATCTCTATCTGGAGTGAATTTGTTTCTGCAATAAAAAAGCAGTTCTATCCATTGGCCTACATGCAACAAGCCATGATGAGTTGGCAAAATCTTCGGTAGTTGAAAGGGCAAAGTGTGCAAGGGTATACTCAAGAATTCAGAAAGAGAGCATTGATGTTGGGTATC
>APFE030977768.1:0-77818 GCA_000404065.3 Pinus taeda | reverse complement strand
TATGTGGAATTGTTTTAGGAAGTCCTTACTTGTATGATAGAAAGGCTATTTTCTATAGAGCTGAGAACAAGTATCTACTTGTTAAAGATGGAATCGAGTACTTTGTAAGAGCTCACAAGCTCAAAAATAATTATAATCTCATAAACTCAGGGCCGATGAAAAGAATGATAAATTCATGCAAACAATTCTTACTGATGGTTGTAAAGGAAAAGAATCCTGATAAGACCAAAATATTTGAGGGCTATAATGCTGATCAACAAGCTGATATAGAAAAGATTGTTTCAGAGTATGATGTCTTATTTCAAGAACCTAAAGGTCTGCCACCCAAAAAAGGGAATAGTACATGATATTATTTTGTAGCAAGATGTTCCTTTGCCTAACATTGGGATGTACAGGTTGTTCGCTTTAGAGAATGCCGAAATCAAGAAGCAGGTGCAGGAGTTGCTCGAGAAAGGGTTCATCAGGCCTAGCACATCACCATGTGGGTCACCTATATTTTTGGTGAGAAAGAAAGATGGCTCATGGAGAATGTGCATTGATTACCAAGCACTGAATAAGATAACAATCAAAAATCATTATCCCATTCCTCGCATAGACAATATTTTAGATCAATTGAAGGAAGCTGTTTATTTCACCAAGCTGGATTTTCACAGTGGATACCATCAGGTCAAAGTTGCAGAGCAAGATGCATGGAAGACTGCTTTCAAAACAAAGCAGGGATTGTATGAATGGCTGGTTATGCCTTTTGGCTTGACCAATGCCCCTGCTACTTTCATGAGATCAATGAATGATGTACTCAGACCTTTTCTTGATGATTTTGTTATTGTGTATCTGGATGACATTCTGATTTTTAGTAAAATGTGGGAAGAACACTTAAAGCATGTTAAGAAGACATTAGATGATTTCAAAAGAGAAAAACTTTATGTTAAACTCTCCAAATGTGAATTTGGCAAAACTTCTCTAAATTATTTGGGACATATAGTAGGGGGAGGTGAATTGAAAATAGATCCCTCTAAAGTGGTAGTCATCATAAACTATCCTAAACCCAAGTCCGCTACGGAAGTGAGAAGCTTCTTAGGAGCAGCACAATATTGGAGGAAGTTCATTTCAAATTTTTCCTCAATTGCAGCTCCCTTACATGCTTTAACAGGATTAAACAAGGTGTTTCAGTGGGGAGGAAAATAGTAGAAAGCCTTCGACACCTTGAAAGAAAAGATTAGTACAACACCTGTATTAGCACTGCCAGATCTACAAAGACCATTTGAGATCCAAACTGATGCCAGTGACTATGCCATGGGAGCAATGTTGACACAACACGGTAAACCCATATGTTATCATTCTGAGACTTTTAATCCTGCAGTAGTTAACTATCCTACATATGATAAAGAATTGTTTGCATTAGTTCAGAGTGTGAAAAAGTGGAAACATTACTTAATGGGCAAAGAAACAGTAATACATACTGGTCATCAACCACTTTAATACCTACACTCCCAAACTAAATTGCAACAATCAAGACATTACAGATGGATGGGTTTTCTACAACAGTTTCATTTAGTCATCATATATAAAAAGGCCATACATAACAAGGTTGCACACATGTTATCTAGACCCATCATAAATGCATCTACCCTACTTAAGCATAATTCTGTGCTACATGAAAGCTACACAGAACAGTATGCTCAGGGTCAGATGTATATGCAACTTTGATTCAAGACAAAAGAATAGAAGAATTGGACTATCATGTGAAGGACCGACTCTTATATCAATGTGGGAAACTCTGCATTCCAAAAACTAAGAGAGAAAAGATAATTAGGGAAGCACACACTTCTCTGATATCAGGTCACTTTGGGGTAAGTAAAATGGTTGCACAGCTACAAAGGTTTTGCTATTGGCCGAAAATGAGTGAGACAGTTTCTAGATATGTAAAGGGTTGTGCCATGTGTGCTAAAAGCAAGCCCAACAACAGAAAACTAGGCTTGTACACTCCCTTGCCAGTTCCTTCTCACCCTTAGGAAAGCATTTCCATGGATTTTGTTGGAGGACTGCCTAATTCTAGGAAGGGTCATGATTATTTATATGTTGTTGTGGATAGGTTCAGCAAAATGTGTATTTTGATACCCTATAGTAAACAGATTAGAGCTGAACAAACTGCAAAGTTATTCTTTGAACATGTATGGGTTCATTTTGGATTACCCACCTCTATTATATCTAATCGATACACCCGATTTGTGGGAAAGTTTTGGTCTAGTCTATGGGAACTAATGGACACCAAGTTGAAGAAAAGCACAACTTTTCATCCACAAACAGATGGCCAAACATAAGTAGTTAACAAGACGATGATCCAGCTACTAAGAGGATATTGTAGCAAACATCCTAAGCTTTGGGATGAGCACTTGTGCTATGTGCAGCATGCTTACAATAGAGCCAAACACTCTTATACACAGAGATCTCCTTTAAGACTTGTTTTGGTTTCATACCAAGGTCTCCTTTGGATTTTGTCTTTGGTAAAGATACCATGGTTGATAAACACAATGATGTGGACAAGGCAACTAGGTCCATTGAACAAATCCAGGAGATCCACTAGGCAATAAAGGAACAGCTGGAAAAGAGCCAGGCGAAGTACAAGGCTAGGCATGATAAGCATCAGATGGAGCATAGTTTTCAAGTTGGAGACCAAGTCTAGCTATATATCAGCAAGGACAAAATGCATGGTGAAGGTAAAAAAGCTAAAACCTATCAGGTATGGACCCTTCAAGATACTTGAGAAGATTGGTGAGAATGATTTTCATCTTGATCTACCAGCTTACATGCACATCTACTCAGTTGTGAACGCAGATTGCTTGAGGTTGTTTGAACCTTCAATGGTTGAGGACCCTGAAGAGCAGAGTCAATTACCTTCTATTGATGACCTGCTACCTAAATATCTTAATGAGTTGTAGGAAGACACAGTGTTGGACAGAAAGGTGAGGACGATGTGCAGTGGACATGTGGAATACCTCAGGATTGGGCTTAAAGGTTCAAAGCCGAGCAGTGCGAAGTGGATTGAGATTGGACAAGTGAGACAATAGTTCCCTCACTTAGTCGATGCTTGAAGAAAACCAACTTTTGGTGGTCCAAAAGCTTTTTCAGTAGGGAGGCCGTGATCTGAATTGGATCCACAAAAGACTGTCAAGAACTTTGACTATATCGAGTTGACCAAATCTCTAATGAAATCCAAAATAGCGTCAAAAACCCCCTGAATCAGTGGCCATGGCAGCCGGGGTGAAACGACGAGGACCTCTATCAAAGCACACTGACTGAGGCCCATGGAGACTACGCAGGAGGTCAAAACAGCCCCTGGGAGCCCCGGATCGGGAAAAGGAGGTGATTTTGATGCGTGCATCACTAGGTGAACAAGGTCAAAATGGAGGAGCCTTAAGCACTCAGTCACGTTGGGAGCCTGAGGACCGTAGAAGGAAAAAGGTAAAAAAGCACCAATGTATGACGATCAGACCCACGACCTAGAAATCGATGGTTTGATCAAGATGCCCTTGAATGGTAAGAGGTTTTGGAGAAAGAAAAGCGATCACAATCAGTGATCGACGCATGGCAGCATAGATGAGAGAAAAGCCACCATGATCATGCGTTAACATTTGAGCAAGTCAATCGCACTAGATGTGTGTATGACGTTGCATCTGGAGGAGCCTAGATCAAACGGCTAAGATTGTGCCCGATAGAAGGAAGCAGAATCAATAGGAAAATAAGCTGCGATCTAAAAGGATTTGGAATCTGTTTGATCGCCACGGTGGAGAAAGAACGTATCCATGACAGAATCAAAGAAACAAGCCGATGAAGCATGCTGGCACTAGTTAGATGGGGACACGTGGCACTCCTTGAGCGCTCATGCTGACACTAAACAGGGAACGCCAAGCACAGCTGTAGAAGGTGAATCAATGTAGGTGGGAGAAGAACCGAACATGCATAGGATCGATTGGTTAAAGCCATGAGCAGAGACAGTTAAAAAAGAGAGGAGAATTAGGAGAAGAATCCAACCACCCAAGAGAGACAATGAACAATGAACCCTGAGAGGAGGACTAAAAATAGAGAGTAGTAAAGTCGAGCAGAAGAGACAGAGGGCTGAGCTGACCATAGGCAACATCAAGCACCAGAGAACTTGAAGATTCAAGCCTTCCCATAGAGGAATCTATCTGGATTGAGCATCACAGTTGGCTCTTTCCACTATAGACCAAAGGTCACAGGGTTGGTAGGAAGAGAAGGAGTCTGTGAACTCTGAGTGGCTTGGGGAATCCAAGAACCACCCTGCCAAGCAAAATCTGCTTCAGGAGAACTCATATTGAGTCCCTGTATTGTAATTTCTCTGCTATAAGACGCAATAAAACAAGGCCACCACTGAAGTTAAACCGGAGATGTAGCCCTGGAGATAGAGTGAACTCCTTATTAAAAATTGTTTGTGTCTTTGTATTGCTTATTGTATTTCTTTGCTGTCTTTCCATTTAAAATGTCTGTGTATTGGAAATCTGATCGATCCATTGATCAATAACACAGAACACACACCAGCACATGAGTCTATAATACCTTTTGTTTAATAAATCTTCAACTGAAGTCACTCATAGGGTGATTATCAGATCAACAATAGTAACAATATGGGCACTACATGGGTACATCAATATAATAAGGGGGTTGTACTAATAACAATAAGGGGTTACACTAGTAGTATAGGGGCCTAACATGTCCCTCTCCTTCAAAAAGTGCTGTCCTCAACACTTGAGTAGTTCTTGATTCTTTTTTATAAAATTCTTGTCCTCCCATGTGGAATATTTAGCGGATAAGTTCTTCCACTTAATGAGGTACTCTGAAATTGATTGATTTCGTAGCTGTCGGGTTCTTGTTTCTGTGACTGCTCCAGGTTCCAATATGATTTTTCCTTCCCCTTCAATTTCTGGCAATATTGTTTGAATTGGGATCTTTTGCAACTTTTGAATAAGTGGCCATACTTCTTCATCCTTCTTCCATTCATCCTGCTTCGTTTATCCAATCTGGTTGGATAATAGAAATAGCACAAACCAATGCTTCCACATCCTCATCCTTTCTTGAGAGTGCATCTGCAACAAAATTTTGCTTCCCTTTTCTATAGATGATGTCAAAGTCATAACCCAACATATTTGTGACCCATTTTTTGTGTTCTTCTAAAGATAATAGTTGTTCTAAAAAGTATTTAAGACCATCATGATCCATTTTTACCTTGAAGTGTCTTCCCATTCGGTAAGGTCACCATTTCTTAAGTGCATATAATATTGTCAACATTTCCTTCTCATAAATAGCTTGCTTGAGATGTAGCAGTAAAAATACCCAATCACCTACATCAAAACATTTTTCACTACGATGTTGATATACCTGTTGTTTCGTTTGATTTTGCATTGAAGTAGCGTTATCCTTTAAAGTTGGAGAACTTGTTGTTGATGCTCGATGTGATCTTTCACTGCTTGAACCTTTTTCTTCTTTATATGTCCTTCTATTTCAAGAGTTTGAGGATGGGTAATTTCTTCCAATCTTTACAGAAATATGGTGAATTCATTCTTAATGCTCGATGTGACTGTTCCTTCTTAAATTTTTTCTTCTTGATACCTCTATTTGCTAGTTGAGGAAGTGTAATAAATGAAATTACAAGATATTGGTTGGATTCATTTCTTCCTTCTTTCCGATGTGATATTTCCTTTTGCACATTTTTTCTCTTGATATGTCAATTCTATAATTGAGAGTTTGAGGAGTGGTATTGCCAATGTGAACAAGATATGTCTGATTCATTTCTTTTCTCTGGGGTTGGGTCCTAGCATATATCCTCTTCTTCTGATGTTTCTTGATCCTTTTCTTCCTCCTCTTCATACTCTATGTAATAATTTCTTCTCAGCACACTTATGACCTTTAGTGCATTTGCTATCACAATTGTAACAAAGCCCTTTTTCTCTTTTTTCTTCCAATTGTTGTGGTGTAACCTTGTAGGTTGTGGAAGGCTAGGAGAAACAACACTTTCATCTTCATAGCTGTGAGGGGTAGAATTCATTTTTGCCATAATTTTACTTTCTAGTATTTCACAAAGCCCTTTTACTCTTTCCAATTGTTGTGGTGTTGCTCTAAAGAAGGTGTTGCTCTTTGTATCCTCATAATGTGCTATCATTTCCTCTGTGAGAATTGACCACGTAACAAGTCGTTCACGAGAACAAAGCCCTTTATACCATAAAAATTGATCCAGTTCTAAATATGAAGATGCAATACATACCTTTTGTAACAGTGGCACACCATGTAGATCAAAATATTTCTCCATCTGAAGTATCCAATTTATCGGATCCTTGCCATCAAACTTCCTCATCTTTCTTTTTCTTAGTTTAAGAGCTCAATCTTGAAACAACTGTAACTCTATACTTTTGGATCTTTAAGTTCTGAAATTGTGGTCTACAGTAGCCCTCTACATCCTCTTTCCAATGCCACTAGTCTAATCCAAATTGGATTCCCCAAGGAAGAGTTATACCAAATCTCCCACAGTGACCTTATTATCGACTAGTTCAGTAAAGTGAACTTGTACGACATGCCACATGTCATTTTTTGACCTTTAGCTCTTAAAAATATATACAAGAAACTACAATCCGTCCTCTTTCTGTACCTTCTTACAAAATTTCAATCCGATGCTCAGAGAGAGAGTTATGATGATTTTCCCCAGGTCCCCTGTTTGGAATGTAATTTAGGAGTCTGCAAAAAGACCAACTTAAATCGTATCTCCACAAATATAGCTCGAAAAACTCTGAAATTCGGATATGAGGTTTAGTGAGATTTCTTATCAAATGGATTTTTTTTTAGCATCTGAAACGTCGCAGAAAATAAGTTATAGTGCAAATTCCAGGATGACCTGTTTGGAGCAGCGAAACCCTAGAATTCAAAGCTCTAATACCAAATGTTATGAAACCAGTGCAAGAAAAAGATAGAAAAGATAGATCAACGCCTTAGAATTCAGCCTCTTCGAGGGGGTAACCTCCTTTACATTACATAAATCAAGAATTCTTGGATGATACAACTGAAAAGACCTCCTTTCTGTATAGGGGTCTAAGGGGTCATAATATAATCAGAGCCGACATAACAATAATAATGTAAGGGCACAATAATAAAAATAGAGGGCTTCTATGGGGCACAATATTAACAATATTGTTGGTTCAGGTGCACAGCAAATTATGAAAACACACAGCAGAGTATCAAAGACATATGACACAGTATTTAACGTGGTTCACCCAACCAATCTGGGCTACATCCACCAAACATAGGCATCAAGAATTTATTAATCAAATTAGAGATTACATAAAGAAATCCTCACAAAAAACCTCTCACTCTCTTAGCAAACCATCTGAATGGTTGCCTGTTATATAACATAGAGAATCTAACAGCCTCATTAACTCCCTCACATCAAATATAGGAGGCATTAACTCCCTCCCAACAACCTGGAGCTAATCTAGGAACTGAATCCCTATTGTTGTCATCAGCTAAGATTTTTCCTATTTTGTTACAAAGAGAAAATCTCAACAATCTCCACCTTGACAACAATTCGCATGATGCCCTGTTATTATTATTTTATCTTTTCTGCAAGCCAAGAGAAGCCAAGCACCAGCGTAGCTTCTCCAACAAAACTAGTTTCGTGAACATGTCTGCACAGTTCTCCTTTTATGCACCTTTTCAAGAGAGACTCCCCTTTCAGTGATAACCTGTCTTACAAAATGGTACTTAATTGGAATATGCTTTGATTTACTATGATAGGCCGGATTCTTAGCCAAATGTATTGCACTTTGACTATCACAAAGTAACCTGATGTTTTCCTGTAACCTACCAAACTCACCAAGCAAACCTTTCAACCAAACCGCCTCTTTGCAAGCATGAGAAGCAGCAATGTATTCTGCTTCAGTAGTGGACAAAGCAACAATGTTCTGTAGCTTTGACATCCAGTTGATAGCTCCACCTGCAAGAGTAAAGACGTACCCTGAAGTTGATCTCCTCTTATCCAAATCACCTGCAAAATCGGAATCAACATATCCGCAAACATATTCACTACTCTTATTGTAAAAAATACAATAACTACTTGTGCCTCTCAAGTACCGAAGCACCCATTTCACTGCTGACCAGTGTTCTTTACCCGGATTTGCCATGTACCTGCTGACAACCCCAACTGCATGTGAAATATCTGGTCGATTACAAACCATCGCATACATTAAACACCCTACTACATTGGCATATGGAATTCGAGACATATAATCATTTTCTTCATCTTTATTAGGACATAAACTCGAAGAAACGCTAAATGGGAGCTTAAAGGACTGAAACAGGTCTTCACATTCCATACCAACCTTCAAAAGCTATTTTCTCAATATACTTCTGTTGTGATAGCCATAGCTTACCATTGCTCCTGTCTCTGAAAATCTCCATGCCCAAATCTGTCTTGCTGCTCCTAGATCTTTCATATCAAATGTCCTTGCCATCTGAGCCTTCAACCTGTTGATTTCTTCTATGCTTTTGCTTGCTAAAAGCATATCGTCAACATACAATACCAAGATAATGAATATGCCATTATTCAATTGTTTAAAATAAACACAATGATCATATTCACTTCTAACATATTTCTGACTCAACATGAAAGAATCAAACTTCTTATACCACTGCCGAGGCGACTGCTTCAGGCCATGTAATGAATTCATGAGCCTACAGACAAATGTCTCATTGCGATGCTGAACAAACCCTTCTCGTTGTTCCATATATATTTCCTCATCTAAATCACCATGTAGAAATGTAGTCTTAATATCTAACTGCTGCAACTCTAAATCAAACAAAGCCACTAATGCTAACACAATTCTAATTGAAACAATTTTAACCACTGGCGAAAAAATCTTATGAAAGTCAATACCAGCTTTCTGAGAAAACCCTTTTGCAACCAGTCGCGCTTTGTACCTGTCTTCCGTATAATTCACACCCTATTTCAGCTTGAAGACCCATTTACACCCCACAGTTTTCCTGCCGTTCGGAAGCTCCACCAGATCCCATGTGTCATTTTTACTCAAGGCCATCATTTCGTCCTTCATGGCTGCTTTCCACTTGTCACTTTTCGAAACTTCTATTGCTTCCTGATAGCACAGAGGTTCATTTTCATTAGCAGTAAATGCAACATAAGTGACATAATCATCATACCTTCTCGGTGGCCGTTTGATTCTTGTCGACCTCCTTAAGGATGTTTCTGGTGCTTCCTCGATTGGCTGACTACCACCTGTAGGAACTTCTTGCCGGTCAATATCTAAGACCTGTTCATGATTTAAACCTGAACCCTGTTCATATTCTGATTCTGAAACCTGTTCATGACTAGTATCTGAACTATGGTCATCATGACTATTGTTAGAAATGCTATCAAACTGAATGTGCTGAAAGTCAGATACATCATCCTGTTTCAATCGTCTATCTACATCTAACTGTACAAGAGAGGATTCATTAAACTTTACATCTCTGTTGATGATGATTTTGCGGGTAGTAGGATCCCACAATCTATATTCCTTTGTTCCAACACCATACCCAACAAAGATATACCTTTTAGACTTTGGATCTAATTTAGTTCACTGATGTTTAGGCACTAGAGAATATGCATCACAACCAAACACTTTGAGTTTAGAATAGTCACAAGGGTGACCTTTCCATACCTCTTGCGGAATCTTGCAACCAATTTCCGTTGATGGAGATCGGTTTATCACATAACAAGTTGTTGTCACTGCTTCCGTCCACAACTCCTTTTGCAACCCAGTGTTACTAGGCATACTCCTTGCTCTCTCTAGAAGAGTCTTGTTCATGCGTTCAACAACTCCATTTTGCTGAGGAGTATAAACCACGGTCTTATGTCTCTCGATCCTTGCATCCTTGCAATAGCTATCAAAATCCTTGGAAGTAAACTCACCACCATTGTCAGTTCTTAAACATTTTATTGTTCTACCAATGTTGTTTTCTACCAATGCTCTAAACTGCTTGAAAACTGAAGAAACATCAGACTTCCTTTTCAACATGTAGACCCACACTTTCCTAGAAAAGTCAACAATAAATGATACAAAATATGATGAACCACCATATGAGGTTGTAGGGGATGGACCCCAGACATCCGAATGGATATAATCAAGTATTCCTTTACTAGTATGTTTGCATGTTTTAAACCTTTGTTTACTTTGTTTTTCAAACAGACAATGCTTATAGAAATCTGACTTTCCAGACTTTAGATTTGGAAGTAACTTGCGATCAGCCAAAATTTTTAACCCTCTTTCACTCATATGCCCCAATCTTTGATGCCATAAGTGAATGGAACTACTGTCTGTTCAGACACCGTAAACACAAAATCTGACCCTGTACTTCCTTCTAACTGAAATAGATTTCTTATCTTCTTAGCTTTCATGACTAGTAAAATGCCTTTGTAAATTTTCATTACTCCACCTTGAATTACATTTTTATATTCATTTGAATTAAGTGCTCCTAATGAAATCAAATTTTTCCTTAAATCTGGTACATGCCTCACATCAGTTAATATTCTAGTTGTCCTATCAAACATTTGTAGTTGTATGCTCTCAATCCCCACAATATTACATGTTACATCATTACCCATGTACAAAACTCCATCATTAATTGATTTATATGTCTTAAACCATTCTTTATGAATACACATGTAGTTTGATGCACCGTAATCTAACAATGAATGTTGACCATGATTTAACACATTAACTGATAATACTTCATCACTCATACCTGAACCAGATGTCGCACCTGTATCTGTCGTATTTGCCTCCTTCTTCAATGTCGAAGAATCTGCTTTAGAATTTTGTTGTTGTGACTTCCAACAGTCCTTTAAATGACCTGATTTGCCACAAAACCAACACTTGAACTTACTCTTCTTCCCTTTCGACTTTGAACGTGAGTCGCTTGACTTCCTGGGGCGTCTTTCTTTTGAACGACCTCTAACCATCATAGCTTCGGATGTAGAGGTTTCAGAATGCGACCTTCTCCTTGTCTCTTCCGATAATAAGGATGCAACTAGATCATCAAACTCAATAGTTTCTAATGAACTAAGACTTATAGAAGTAACAAAATGATCCCATGACTCGAGCAACGAGCACAATAAAGTAATAGCTTTATCCTCGAATTGAATTTTTACTTTTATACTTTGTAATTGGACAAGAAGAGTATTAAAAGCATTAAATGATCAGTAATCGATGTACCTTCCTTCATTCGCAAACTGTACAACTGTCGCTTCAAGAGAATCCTATTGGTTAAAGATTTGGTCATGTACAGTTTCTCCAGTTTTGTCCACAAACCAGTAGCTATTGTCTCCAACACGATAGTAAATAGGACATCATCAGCTAGACACAGTCGAATAGCACTTATCGCTCTTTCATTCATCTTGTCCCACTCATTATCTGTGATGTTGTAAGGCTGTTTGGATTTGCCCAACAATGCCTTTGCCACACCATGTTGGACAAGCAAATCATACATCTTCACCTTCCATATTTCGAAATTATTTTTGCCATTAAACTTCTCAATTTCAAACCGCGCACTCTGAGTTTTTGCCATCTTGTATCAACCAGAAAACCACAATAATCTCCAAAACCAATGTTTAAATACCAGTAAAAAAAGAAAAAAACTGCCTATTCCTTATATGCCTTTTCTTTTAAAAAAAAAAGATGAAACATTTTATTAATGGTGGAGTAAATAATTACTTATATCATCCATGCCCCTGTCCCAGGACCCACATTCCATCAAAAAAATTAATAAGAAGCTTCTACCTAAATTAATGTGATGTGAATCACGTCGTACATTGACTAGTGAGCCACTACCCCTTGTTTACACACTATATCCTCATGTAGAAGGCACACTACAAGGCAAACTCGATATTTTGCCTCGTTTCTGCAGTCCCAATGCAGGCAAGAATCCAGCACGATTGCCTCTGCCTTCTTGAGGCTCCAGGTTTGGGACCCGCGGCACAACGGCGACCTCGTCCTTTGCTTCTTGGACGACAGAGGTTAAATCCACTTGGAAACTTTTGCTTCGCCTAACAGAATCCACATTACCGCTTCAAATCTCACCTATGGTTCAAGCCTGGTGTCTAGGACGAATTGCGAGGCCAAGGCGGACAACGAAGTAAAAAAAATGGACATAAACGAGGTGTTTATCAGTTTAGGAGATGTAGAGACACCTGTAAAGATTTGCCAAACTCATACATTGTTGGCTACTCTAACGGTTGTGGAAGCCATGAGGAGCGATAAGTATTGTTTGAAATGCAGTGTTACAGATTAAGTAATAAAGTTATAATTCACAAACCTAGAATGTCGTTCGAACCCTGTATGCTTCAAGTCTATTCAAACTATATGAAAACCAACCGTATGCTCTGATACAACGCAAAAGCTCAGCTTTTTTGGCAAAAGTAGATTAAAATATACCAAGCAAAGAGAGCATCACTAGCGCTCCACCAATACGCACGATCCACCAGCACGCAATCTCAGCGATACACTTCACCTCCAACACGCACCTTGAGCACGCAGACTCGAGGACTCCACTCACAACAATCAACAGCACCAACACTCCAACATTGCTCTGATACCACTTGTTAGAGCTAAGATGCACAACATATTCAACATATACTCAGTAAATAAATCAAGCAGATGAGACACAATAATTAACGTAGTTTACCCAACCAATCTGGGCTACGTCCACCAAACATAGGCATCGGCAATCTTTATTAATAATTAATCAAATCCTCACAAACTCTCACACCAAAAAACAATCTGTATCGATACCTGTTTTATAGCAAGTAGAATCTAACTACCTTATAAATCCTCTCACATCAAATTTAGGATGCATTAACTCCCTCTGAACAGCCTGGAGCTAATCTAGCAACAAATTCCTATTGTTGTCATCTACTAAGATTTTTGCCTATTTTATATAAAACAGAAAATCTCAACACACAATTTCTTCATTTTTCATCTCCATTCTAGGACTACTTTTCCTCACTCCGCTCAGTTGTTCCATCTCACACTCCCCAACCAAGTCTCACCTCTAGTCATCTCCATGGCTGTGCTTCATTGATTGCTTTACTTTTCCGTAGATTGCAGATTTTCTAAATATTCAGAAATCTGACAAGGTTTTTGACCGCGTCGGTGTCCAAAATTCCAAAATATTCCTTAAGCCTACAATCGACTTATGCTCATCGCTTTGCCCCATCTCTCTTCCAACTTTCCTGCTCTTTGTATCTCCTTTGCTCTATCTACGTTTCCTCCCTTTTGTTTTCCCTCTACTTTCTCTACAATGGAATGTGCTCATGTGCGGATAGTAGGACGTAGGCGCGACACACATGGAAATTCAAGAGCTCGCGCATAAACATTAACTTATGTTGAACGCCATCGAAAGGATGTCCCGGTGGTCATTTAACATGGATTATCAGACATAAAACAAGGACTGGTGGACGGGTGCACAAAGCTCCAATATTTAGATGTTTCAGTTAATGTAGATGACTGGGTTTCTGACTTAGACATGCACATATCTGGGAGAAACCAATAGCTCCGCAGAGTGGCCCTGTATTGGCACCTTAAGCACCTATTTGGAAATGTTTTATTTGATTGTAATGAGAATAGGAATGAACTCCTCCTTTTTCATGGAGGAGCTTCACTTACTTTATCAAGTTATATATGGTAATGTACAATGCTCGGAAACAACTCTTCGCAAGGATTGAGAACAAGCACACTTAGTGAGGCATGTCGTAGTTGAATGAAATTGCCTACGTCTGATAGTCATAGTCATTAATAGTATTCCTAGTTTATGTCAAAGAGCTCTTAATTTTGTTTACCTTTTGTTTTCTATAATAGGTATGGTTAGTTGTGTTTTTGGACCTCCAGGATTGAAGAGTATGATTATATACAAACTTTTTGTGTTTATTTTTTCTAGACAAAATAGAATGATTCGATACCTATTATGATGATGATGATTAACGTCACCGAGACCAAACATTGGTCTATCGGACCTAAAGAAACAAATTATTTATTTTGATTTAAGATTTTATTCCTATGCTCAAAAAGCTTGGAGAGAAGCCTCTCAAGCTCACTGTAATTTTCACATTGTAAAAGGCAAGGAAGGTCAGTATTGCAACAAAGTTTTTGAAACTAAGATCTAATGTGGTTGTACGCAGGGCACTCTAAGAGGAAGTGATTTTCATCCTTGATGTCTGTATTCTCACAGAGATGGTAGAACCTTTCCATCCATGGTGTTTTAGGAACTTCCCAATGACCTGTTTCACTATGGAGCTCATGGGAGTTCGTTTTGATCTTGGCTATATTAATTTTCTTCTTTGAGATAGTTAAAACAAAGAGATACTTTTGATATTCTAGGGTGAGGTTGATGACCTCCTTATAATATCTTAATTTTCTTTTAGCTGCTAAATCTTTCTCACACCACATTTTTCTTTAAACTTTGAAGTAACAATATTTTTAATGTTATTAATGTTTTCAATGCAACATTCTCTTCGATCTCCCAATGGTTTAACCAGGCCCTAGTGTCTTTATACCAACCTCGTTTGAGCCTTAGGTGCTTTTGGCTGGACTTTTAAGCTAGCTTAGGAAGTCCATGGTCTCCTATGTTATTGAGTTTGTTCTTGTACAGCAAAAGCGTAATCATAGCTAAGATTTCGATAGGGGAAAGACCCACTTCTATAAGGAAAATATGATAGGGTGTGTTTCTTTTAATTTTGAGGTTATACATTATAAAACGCTTTTGGATTTGCTCAATTTTTCTCCAGGATTCTCTAGAGATGCTACAACCCCAAACCTCACATCCATATAAGATAACCAGAGTGACTAATGTTTCAAAGAGGAACTTCTTTCTATCCCACATTACGCGGTCTGTTATTTTACAATTATTTTCAAGACCAAAATAAGCTTTCCATCCCCCGTTAATCATTTTCTCAATGCTATAGTTCTAGTTGAGCTTGTGATGAATATCAATTCCTAGGTACTTTTAGGAAGACACTTCCTCCACGTTACTATTGTCATACATAAAATTAGCGTAAGTGTCCTTGGATTTGATAATCATAACTTTTGTTTTGTCAGTGTTAACAATCATGTCCATAGTAGAGCAAAAATCTTTAAGAAGTATAAGTTTCTTATGAAGATCATATGGGCACTTTGCGAGAAGAACAATATCGTCACCATAAAGAAGAAGGATGATGACTATCCCAGCTAAGATCGTGCCAACACATCCTCCTTCCTCTAAACAACCTTCTAGCTTGTCAATGTAAATGTTGAATAAGGTAGGGGAGAGGGCATAACCTTGTTTAACTCCGATATTACACTTAATATCTTTTGACCACCCTTCATTGCTCTTTAATTCGGCAATTACATTCTCGTATAACCTTATAACAGCAACTCTCAACTCAAAAAAATATATATATGTAAATAAACAATAACATGTCACTACATAACTCTTATTTATTTATTTATCTTAATTTAAGATATAAAAAAAACTTGCAAACAAAAAATAATTAATAATTTATTACTAAAGTGTTTTTCGTATCTTAATTACTTTATGCCCATAAATTAAGAAGATATCGCCGTAATTATCAACCAATGTATATAAGTTATGGCAGGCTTTCAGTACAATTTTTACCTTAATTTCAAAAGAGACCAAACATTCGAATGTGCAAAAGGTGTACAGTAAGGAATATTAATGATTCTGATCCTTCGAATTATTTTAATTTCAGAATAAAAATAATAATGATTTCGACCTTTGAATTCTTCTAAATGCCGAATAAGATGAATTTGACATGGTTTATTAAAGATAGTTTAGATATTTTTATTTATATGTTTATTTAGTTCTTAATTATTTATATTATATTTTATGTGATATCTAGTGAAAATTTGTTAAAATGACAAATTTAAGATGTTAAATTTCGAAGTATTAAATATCAAATATTTTCCAAAATTTTAAAATTATTTGTATTTGTAAAAATAAATTATTGTAAATTAAAAATAACAAATTTCTAATTCATAAATGAAACTACTTTTCTGCTATTTTTTCCCTCAGGCTTACGACAAAACACATTTTCACGAATTATTTCACCTTCTAAACAATGAATCAAGCCACAGGATTTTAACAAAGGAGGTCGGCCTTCAATGTAGTGTTGGAAAATTCGAGAAAGAGAAAACCATAGTTGAGGGAAACATATAATATCACCTGTACAGTGAATTTTGAGATTATTGATTTCCAATTTGTTTTATTTTTAAATAATCCATTTGACTTTAATCTATCTTTCTTTAAAGTAATGCTGAACCATTCTTGGCTCTTTTATATCCATATATGGTGTTTGGAAGCATGACATTGTTTCACAACGAGTTGCTCCCATGTAAACTTTTACGTTAAGCACATGGAATTGTAAACTCTGTTTTCGAGTTTTATGTCAATCACATCGTTGGTTAACTCTTAAATTTTAATTTGGATTATTTATATATATAAATTTGAATGTGTTATGAAAATTTAAATTATTATATATAAATATTTAAAATTTGTTATATATAATAAAGATTAATAAAATTAAAATAGCATCATTGACCATTTATATAAAAATTAAAAATATATTATAAATCATATTAATTAATTTAATTAATTTTAGAGTTAAAAAATATAATATAAATTAATAATATAAATTAAATTCTAATATTTGTAATCTGATCATATGACACAATCATATAAAATATCTATTCACAATACTGTTTAGATTCTTTCTTTTCGAAGTGGTTCCAGGTAGATAGATTTTAGTTATCAACTAGCATTGATGGAGTCTTACAATCAAATTGATGACAAATCAATTTTATTGATTTATTTTTAATTGAGTTTAAATGGTTGGCAATATTGGTTATACAGTTACATATGGAATATAGTACTTTTATAGTACTTTTAACATTTATGGAAGGTAATAGGATGTAAGAAATAGAAAAACTTGCTGATTTTGCCTTAACTTATTTATTTTTTATACTTTTTTTTTAGATACGATGAAGAATCATGCAATTTTAATAACATTAATTCAACATTTTTTTATGTAATTCGTGAAATGTATTTTTGAATAATTTTTAGATAATCATTATTATTGGGTTGAGAGGCTCTCTATAGCTCGTAGATCTCCAAGTGTAATATAAGTATGTAAGCTTAACTATAAAAAAAGAAGAAGTTGAAAGTGATATGGGGATGAGTGAAACATTTAAATGTTTGCTCAATTAATCTTAAAAAATTAAAGCAATAAAAATAATAAAATTCAACTGGTTATATTCTGATTTAGTTATTAACTTTGAATAGTCTTTGTTAAAATATAATGGATTATCAATATCACATGCCCAAAAACTATAACTTTTTTCACAACCAAAATATTTTATAACAATATGACAAGATTCTTAACCATGGTATTCAGACCCACTTAACCTTGGATATCATTAACTTGTAGAAAATATGCTTTGTTACAATACAATAGGCCAATACCATGGCTTATCAAGATTACATGCCGCAAAAAACACAACTTACTTCACAATCAACATATTTTATAACAATATGAAAAGGAGTAGTCTAACAAGGTGGAGGAATTGCCCGGTTTATGTCACGGCCCAGAAAAACGTCCGGCTCCAGCTGTCGACAATTCCTCCACCCTCCACCACCTTTCGTGAGCTCTGCCATCCTTCGCCACCATTCCACATTAAATAGTCTGACATAATTAATGCTCGAATCAATTCGAATTTTCGTCTGGCAGAGTTAATGCTCATTTCAATTCAAATTTTCCCCAAACATGATCAATAATGGATCTTGTTGGAAATACTGAGAGGGGGGTGAATCAATATTTCTTACTATTTATTTTTAATTGTTTTAGTGATTGCCAACAATATATATAGATATGTACATGTATACACAGAACACAAAAATCAACAACTGAAATGAATGCTTTTATTAAAAACTCAAGACAGTGCAATGACATAAATACAATATAGTATAAATATGTTTGTAAATAGTTTCCAAGCTCCAACTTGGACTTCAGTGAGGCTCCAACCTCCATAGCACCAACTCTGTTTTGCATTGGTTCTGCACTTAGGAGCACCTACCCCCAATGACTTCAGTCCTATTCAATTTTGAGGCTCCAACCTCTTGGGCTCCAACCCAACCTTGATATGAATTGTTCTACTACTGTTCCTTACTCACAAGCCTGCTGAGATTCTGCTATTCTGCTATTCTCTTGCTTCTCCGATCTCTCCTCTCTCTTACCTGTTCTTTGGCTTCCTCTCTCCCTGATTATTCCACCATCTCACTTTGTTTTTATGTTTTTATGTATTACAGATGCCTCCAACTCTTCGTTTCCACTTTCCACCACCTCTTTGGTTTCCTCCATGCTGGATTTCCATTAAACATCTTGGCTTTATGGTCACTGTGTGTTAAAACTGTAACACAAGCCCGTTTTTTCAATGATAACAAGCATCCACCGAAACTGTTTCATTTAATGGACATGTTATGCTCCAACTGTAATCTCCATCGCCCTAATACACCCCATGTAACTAACACTCAACCTTCTAATTCATCATAATAGTTATCATAGGCCTTTCGGCCCAAAAGCCCTGCGCAACCCAAACAACTTGATTACACTGGAAATATGTGTGAAACAGTCGAAAAGACTAAAGGGCCAGACTTCAAGAAATATTACACCCGCATTTAAACCACATCGGGTCTGCTACTCCACAACATTATCACAATCGGCAATCGTGACTTCTCGAAGTTCTTTATATAGTGACCTCATGACATCGCCGATGGCCGATGGGCCAATCCTCCTGCAAACATGATATGGCAATAGATAGCAGTTGATATTCTTGTCGGGTCTGCAATCGTTCATTGCAATCAAGGTTTTCCCTTGGCAGAGGTTCGATGCAATATCGCTATCAGCGATAGCAAGTCGCATATGGTCAAGTCTGATGCGGTATCGCTATCGGCGATTGCAAGTCAGATATGTTTAGGGCCTTACACTGTATTACCTCCACTCTGATTTCCCGATGCGATAATCGCTATCGGCGATCGCAAAGGGGCCGCTTAACACACTATAATGCCTACTTCCGAAGTGTTGATGTGATGTGCCGGACCCGATAGGATCCCAAATCTCCCATGCATATATTTTCAAGTCCGGTTTTCACCTACGATGGTGTAACAACATATATACGTGAGTTTTGGCCTCTGATAGTGTATTGTTGGGGATGCATAGCTTTCCCTCTGATAGCTCCTCTTCTTTGGCATATATATATATATATATATATATATATATATATTCCTCTGTTTGCTCCTCTTGCTCCAATGTGGCTCCTCTGGCTTGGTCTACTCTCTCTTAGCTCTGTTTGCTCCTTGAATATTGCCATATTGACATCAATGACACTATGTGTCCAACAATCTCCCCCTTTGTTATTGATGGCAATATTCCTCTGCTCTTCCCCTTTGACATCAATGGCAAAGGAATGCATACGGACTCCCCCTGTCAAACTGCTCCCCTTATCCTGCTGCATATTTATGAATGAACTTGAGTGATAATAAAGAAATAACCCCCATCTTTTGACGTAGATGTTCGAATGCTTCTCGAGGAAGAGGTTTTGTGAAAATATCAGCTATCTGCTCCTTAGTACTGATATATTCCAGGACGATGTTTTTTTTCAGCTACTTGCTCATGGAGGAAATGATACTTGATTGGTATGTGTTTGGTTCTTGAGTGCATCACTGGATTTTTGCTGAGACTAATAGCACTTGTGTTGTCACAATAAACGGTAATTGGTTAATCTGTACATATGTCGAGATCCTTTAGAGCTTCCTTCATCCATAACATCTGAGTGCAACAGTCTACTGCAGCAATATACTCAGCTTCGGCTGTGGATAATGATATGGATGACTGTTTTTGGCTGAGCCAGGATACCAAACAGTCTCGTAGGAAGAATGCATTTCCACTAGTACTTTTCTGATCATCTATACTTCTAGCCCAATCAGCATCAGTGTATGCAGTTACAGTCAGTGTTGAGTTCTTTTGGTACCAAAGGCCGAAATCAGAAGTTCCCTTCAGATATCTGAGAATTCTTTTTACAGCTAATAAATGGGATTGTTTGGGAGCAGATTGAAATTTTTCCACCATTCCTACTACTTGCATTATGTCTGGTCATGTAGCTATTAAGTATAGAAGGGCTCCAATCATTGACCTGTAATGAGTTTCATCTACTAGAGGGGAGTCATCATCTTTGCTCAGTTTGCAGTTTGTGGTCATAGGTGTGCTCATGGGTGCACAGTCCTCCATTCCATATTTTCTGAGCATGTCTTTTAGATATTTGGTTCAAGATATACACAATCCTGCTCTGGTTTAAGATATTTGAAGTCCAAGGAAGTGGGACAGCTCTCCTATTATTGACATCTCAAACTATTTTGACATCTTTTGAGAAAATTCATGGCTCATTTCATCATTATTACTAGCAAAAATCAGATCATGGACATAAACAAGAGCAGCTAGTAACTTACCTTGATCTGTCTTTATGTATAGATTACTTCCAACCACTCCCATTTTGAAGCCTTGTTATTGTAGGTAGTGATCCAATCTTGCATACCAAGCTCTAGGAGCTTGTTTCAATCCATATAAAGCCTTTTTCAACTTACAGACTAGGTCCTTTCCTGCTGTTAGATCAAAACCTTTTGGCTGCTCCATGTAGACTTCCTCTTTGAGTTCCCCATTTAGAAATGTTGATTTCACATCCATTTGATAGATTCTGAATCCTTTTGAGCAAGCAAATGTTAAGAACATTCTGATAGCTTCCATACGGGCCATTGGTGCATATGTCTCTTCAAAGTCAATTCCTTCAATTTGTGAACAACCTTTGCAGACAAGTCTTGCCTTGTTTCTAATAACTTGTCCTTCCTCATTCATTTTATTTTTGAACACCCATTTGGTTCCTATTATGTTTTTGTCCTTTGGACAAGGTACTAGCTCCCATGTCTTGTTCTTCTCAATTTGGGACATTTCTTCTTCCATGGCTTTTACCCAATGAGGATCCTTACTTGCTTCTGCAAATGTTTCCAGTTCTATCATAGATAAGAGGGTAATGACTTTTCTCTTGGGTGTGGTTGTTATCGTTCTCCGCATCTGGACACCTTCATCTCTATCGCTAATGATCTGTTCTTCTGGATGATATCTTTCGACATACTTCATCTTTGAAGGGGTATGAGGTGGTTCTCTTTTCTCTTCTTCTTCTTCTTCATCCATCTCTTCTTCTTTAGGTTCTTCTTCTTCAATGAGAAAGTCATCTTCATGTTCTTCAATTTCCTTTACTGGAAGTTCTTCATCAACCCTTACATCAATGCTTTCCACTATTTTCTTCAGTCGATAATTGTAGCACTTGTAAGCCTTGCTCCGTGTAGAGTATCCAAGAAATATCCCTTCATCAACCCGAGAATCAAACTTTCCTAGTGAACTATCATTTATTTTTATGAAGCACTTGCTTCCAAAGATTTTGAAATACTTTACCGAAGCAGGTATTCCATTCCATAGCTCATAAGGAGTTTTTTCACAACTGGTCTTAATTGAGTTCGATTCAGTGTATAGACAGCTACCCCCACTACTTTTCTCCAGAATCTAGGATGTAAGTCTGCTGCTAATAGCATAGTTCTTACCATTTCTTGGACTATTCAGTTTCTTCTTTCAACTACCCCATTTTTCTGAGGTGTTTTGGCAACCGAGAATTCTCTTTTAATTCCATGAATGTTACAGAACTCACTAAACTCGTTTGATGTGAATTCTCCTTCCCTGTCTATTCTGAGGCACTTAATTTTTGAATATTTTTCATTTTCTACAAGGGCTTTTAGATTCTTAAAACACTCAAAAGTTTCAAATTTATACTTTATCAAATATATCCACATCATTCTAGTATAATCATCCAAAAATAACAGAAATTACCTTTCTCCTTGGAGTGCTTGATTTCTAGTTGGCCCTCACACATCAACATGGATGATCTCCAAGGGCTTCGATGTATAGAGCTCCTTTGCCTTGTGGCTGGTTCTGGTCTGCTTTCCATGTTGACATGGATCACACACTGCTTGATTTGGTTTGAACAACCTTGGGATGTATCTTACAACTTTGATCTTGCTGATATTGATCAGATTCTTGAAGCTTGTATGTCCAAGTCGCTTGTGCCACAACCAACTCTCATTTGTCTGACTTAAGTAGCATTTATTTTCTTGAATCTTCTTCAAAATGTAAATGTTGTCTGATGTTCTCACCCCTTTTGCCACAGGTTTCCCTGAGGCAGAGTTCCTTATTTCATAGTCTTTGGTGCTGAAAACGACCTTATGTGCTTGATCATAGATTTGGTTGACACTTAGGAGGTTGTGTTTGAGCCTGTCAACTAGCAGAGCATCTTGAGCTTTTCCTTTTCCATTGATCAGAGTAACTGTTCCTTTTCCGACAATTCTACCTGATCCACTCCCAAAGGACACATTCCCTTCCTTTTTGCTCAGTGAGACAAACTTCCTTCTGTCTCCTATCATGTGTCTGGAGCACCCACTATCTACAAACCACTGGTTTTCATTATTTTGAGCATATAGAGCCACGCTACATTTGTCCATGCTAGAGTTCTTGCTACTCGTCCTTCTTCCTTTGAGTGGGAAGTCTTGTTCATAGTGTCCATTATTGTAGCAGGAAGAGCAAATCAGATCAAATTTGGTCAAGGGATCAAATGAATTGAACATTTTGATTTGTCCCTACCTTTTGGGGGCATATGAGTTGATTATTCGGTCCTTTAGCTTTGTCTTTTCACTTCTGCGAACCATACAATGTCTGGCTTGATGACCAAAGTTTTTACAGTGAAAGCAGTGTCCAAGAAAGATATTTTTGTACTTGTTGAAGCAACCACGATTTGAGTCGATTTGCATCCTGGGAATTACTCCTCCCTTGTTCTTCGGATTTGCGATGGGCCCTTGGTGGAGTATAGGTTTGTATTTGTTGTAGTGTTCATGATTCGACTCCACATTTTTCTTTGGAGTAATTCTCTCTTTGGGATAGGGGATGCACTTTTGATAACATACTTTTTTATCTTTTGGATTGCAAGAAAGTGCATCGGCATAGCTTTTCACACTATTCTTAGTGCTTGAGGATTATCCTTTGAAACCTATTCCAAATTTGTCATGTTGAGGTTTTTGATTTTTCATAATGGTCTCAAGTATTTGAGAGCTTTTACAGCCCTTTTTAATGTGCTCCAACTCCTTTCTCAGAGACACTATTTCGGCCTCGTGTTATTCACAAGTCTCTTATTTTTCTTTAAGCTTTGCTTCCAAGAGATATTCTCTCCTTCTTATTTCCTCGTTTTCCACTTTGAGAGAAATGATTTGGTTCCGTAGTTTCTCATTTTCTTCAATGGCACTTATTAACAGTTCATCTACATTTCCTTCCAGCCTTGAGTCATCATCATCTGCAAGTGCCATGAATAATGCTTCTTGGCTTTCATCATGATCACTTTCCTCATTTGATTTCTTTCGATGACCATAAACTCATCCTCATCAGACTCATCTTGCTTGGATAAGAATTTTTTCTTATTGAACCCTTTCTTTTTATGTGTCATTATTTTATAATTTCCTTCATCATCATTGTCATGTTTATGAGGAAATTTTGCTGCATAATGACCTATTTTACCACATTTAAAACAGATAAGAGGATACTTTCCTTTAAGCTTAGATCCTCTCTTCAACTTTCATACAAATTGAGCCAGTTCGGATTCCACATTTGACTCATCACCACAATCATTCCTTTCTTTCCCCTTCTTTGAGTTTGAGGCCTTGAATGCTGCATCTTTGGAGCTTGGGCCACCTTTCCTCATTTCATAGGTAGTGAGAATTCCATGGAGTTCATCCATTTTGAGGGTATCTATATCCTTTGCTTCTTCTATAGCACTTATTTTGGAGTCAAATCTGTTTGGAAGAGACCTTAATACCTTTTGAACAATGATACTTTCTTCAATTTTTTCATCCAATCCTTTCAGGGAATTTACTACTTCAGCTACTCGGAGGAGGTGTGTTGCAATGTCTTCTTCAACTTCCATCCTCAAACTTTCAAATTGTCTTCGATGAGTTTGAAGCTTTGCCTTGTTTACTTTTGAGTCTCCATCCTACAAGCTACCAAGCTTCTCCCACATTTCTTTGGCAGATGTACAGTGCATGATTTTTGTAAACTCAGAATCAGTGATTCCACTAGTGATGGAGTTCATGGCCTTTGCATTTGCGATGTAAGCTTTCCTCTCGTCTTGGTTTGTTGGAAGAGTAGTAGTCGTTTTGTATTAGTTTTGAACAAAATGCCAGACTTCAGGTCCAAGGGACATTAAGTAGTAGGTCATCCTTTTCTTCCAGAAACCAAAGTTAGTGCCATCGAACAAAGGAGGTATTCCTGATGCTTTGTGATTTCTCATCATGACTATGGATCCTTCTTGAAGCTGTTAGGCTAGTATGAAGAAGCCTGCTCTGATACCAATTGGTGGAAATACTGAGAGGGGGTTGAATCAATATTTCTTACTATTTATTTCTAATTGTTCTAGTGATTGCCAACAATATATATAGATATGTATATGTATACACAGAACACAGAAATCAATAGCTGAAATTAATGCTTTTATTAAAAACTCAATACAATGCAATGAAATAAATAAAATATAAGTATAAATCTATTTGTGAATAGTTGCCAAGCTCCAACTTGGACTTCAGTGAGGCTCCAGCCTCCAGAGCACCAACTCTGTTTTGCAGTGGTTCTGCACTTAGGAGCACCTACCCCCAATGACTTTAGTCATGTTTAATTCTGAGGCTCCAACCTCTTGGGCTCCAACCCAACCTTGATATGAACTATTTTGCTGTTGTTCTCTACTCACAAGCCTACTAAGCTTCAGCTATTCTCCTGTTCTCTTACGTCTCTGGCCTCTCCTTCCTCTTGCCTATTCTTCGGCTTCCTCTCTCCCTGATTATTCCACCATCTCACTTTGTTTTTATGTTTTTATGTATTATAAATGCCTCTGACTCTTCGTTTTTGCTTTCCACTACCTCTTTGGCTTCCTCCAGGTTGGCTTTCCATTAAAATTCTTGGCTTTATGGTCACTATGTGTTAAAAATGTAACACAAGCTCATTTTTTCAATGATAATAGGCATGCACCGAGACTGTTTCATTTAACAGACATGTTATGCTCCAATAATAATCTCCATCACCCTAATACACCCCATGTAATTGACACTCAGCCTTCTAATTCATTAGAATAGTTATCATAGGCCTTTTAGCCCAAAAACCCCGCTCAACCCAAAAAACTTGATTACACCGGAAATATATGCGAAACAATCGAAAAGACTAAAGGGGTAGACTTCAGGAAATATTACACCCGCATTTAAACCACATTGGGTTCGCTCCTCCACAACATTATCGCAATTGGCAGTCACGGCTTCCCGAAGTTCCTTATATAGTGACCTCATGACATCACCGATGGCCCATGGGCTGATCCTCCTGTGGACGCGATATGGCATTAAACAATAGTTTATATTATCGTCGGGTCCGTAACCGTTCATCGTAATTGAGCTTTACCCTTAGCAGAGGTCCGATGTGATATTGCTATCAGCGATCACAAGTCGCATATGGTCAGGTTCGATACAATATCACTATCAGCGATCGCAAGTCGCATATGGTCAGGGCCTTATAGTATATTACCTCCACTCCGCTTTCCCGATGCAATAATCACTATCGGCGATCACAAAGGGGCCACTTGACACACTGTAATGCCCACTTCCGAAGTGTCGATGCAATGTGCTAGACCTGATAGGATCCCAAATCTCCCATGCATATATTTTCAAGTCATGTTTCCACCTGCGATGGTGTAATGGCATATATACGTGATTTTTGGCCTATGATAGTGTATTGTCAAGGATGCATAACTTGCCCTCCGATAGCTCCTCTTCTTTGGCATATATATATATATATATATATATATATATATATATAATATATATATTATATATATATATATATATATTATTATATATATATGGCTCCTCAATTTGCTCCTCTTGCTCCAATGTGGCTCCTCTGGCTTGGTCTGCTCCTCTTGGGTCCGTTTGCTCCTTGAATATTGCCATATTGACATCAATGGCAATCTATGTCCAACAGATCCCTCAATTCCATCTTGTTCCACAGAACCCAGAGTGATGAACAATAGCTCAAGGTGCTAGACTAGAAAACACGATTCGGCATCACGGTGGGGACTACCTAGGGAATCACTTATCTCCACGAGAAGTGCCGAAACGACATCATCCACTGCTACATCAAGTCAGAGAACATCCTCCTAGATTCCAATTTCTTCCCCAAGTTGGCTGACTTCGGTCTGACAAAACCCCTGGGGAAAGAGTATAGTCATGTTTTGACGACCATCAGAGGAACCAGAGGCTACTTGGCTCCTGAGTGGCTATCGGAGCTTCCCATCACTACCAATGCCGATGTCTACAGCTTCGATATGACATTGTTGGAAATAATTGCCATGTGGAGAAACATGCACTGGGACTCTGAATCCAGTGAGCTCTTCTTTCCCACCTAGGTTGCAATGTAAATCAACAGCAAAAATGCCATGGATCTGCTTGAAAATAGATTGTTAAACAATGCAGACAGTGAACAGGTGAAAAGGGTTACCATCATGGTAGGATGGTGTATTAAGGACTTCATACAGTGGTTGCATCGGAGGTGCAACTATTTAAGCGGATAGGGCTACGAATATTCAAGAGTGGCTAAATTGGGTGTGCGACTTAGGTATTTGTGGTAAGGTATTTGCATGCACAATGATGAGAAAATTTATTTTGTTTAGCATGGGTTTGCAGGCTTAGCCTCCTTAAATTGATACAAAACTTTGTTTTGTAGGTCCTCAAGAAGCAAAGAGTGAAACGGTGTTGCTTACAACCTCTCACAATCATGCCTGGCTGTCTGATATTTACTTCATCCCAATCATGTACTATTGCTCCATGTAAGGCTCTTTTCAGTGGTGGCTTTCATGACTGTATTGAAACTTATATTTTACTCCTTTAATTTTGTTATTGTCACTATACAGATTTAGGTTGTTACCACCCAATTCTCTAGCATGACTGACATCAGATTTTACAAGTTTGGTAAGTCATCTACAAAGACGTGAGGCGTTGTCTATCATGGGATCACCTTCTCTGGCATATGTGGTACATGCACCTGCAGCCAATACAAGAAGAATTTTCAGTTGCAGGCTTGCCAAAGGAGGTTATGAAAAGTTTGACTTAGCAAAGGATAGTTGTGATTGTGTGTACCCCTGTTGTGAAAATCCTTTCAAAATCTTGAAAACGTGTATATTTAATGGATGTAAATGGGAGTACACGAGTATGGTCCAAGATCCAAATGAAAGTGACTCTAAACCTCTGAAAAAAATATATTAAGAGAAATGGCAATGGTGTGGCAAATGCTAAAACTGCGTATTTTGAATACACTAGAGACTTGACAAATTGGAGGTTCTTGGAATTCACTGTGGAGAAAATTCCAAAGAATGAGGTCATTGTTCTCTAAAGTTTGTGTTGATTTCTTCACGCCAACTCAATGCAAATTTTGATTATCGCTCTTCGGCATTTGGTAGTCATGCATAAGAAAATGATTCTCTCGGTGTATGAGATGTGTCTTAATTTTGGAGGAATTTGAAATAAATGTTCCTTTTGGTTAGTCCTAGTAGCTAAAGTTTTATATCTAGTTGGATATCTTCTGTAAATCAAGTCTCGGATTTTGGAATGGTCTGTGATGTCTTCATATTAACGAAACTCTACTAAAACGTGCCCCTTTTTCTTGGGCAGATAGTACTTCCCAAATATTTTGTAAGTTCATAAGCACCTTGGGACACCGGATTATTAATATAATCTATATATTCTACCATATTTTGAACATTGATCCTGTGAGTTTGTTTTATGTGTCAAATTTTTCCGTCAACGGGCTTCCAATGATCTATATCTTTATATTGCGGCAGTGTTAATTCATTTAATTTTTTAAATGAAGTTTTACCATTTTTTCTCTAACAATTTCTTACATATTTTTGAGTTAAGGATCTATGCCAAAAGATTTTGGTTTATATTTCAGAAATATGTTATGGATTATTGGGATCATATAGTGAATGTTAAGATCAATTTTCAAGTGAATCATATTTTTTAATGTGAGTTCTATAAGTAGAATTCTTGAAATGTGTCAATATAATAAATTTTTATACATTATAACATAATATATTTATAGCTTGTTTCATAAGAATGGTAATCAGATTGTATTTTTCTCAGTCATTTATTTATGAGCAATACTTTTCATATAAATACAAAGGACAAAGGACATTTATATCTGTTGTGTTGTTAACTGGTTATATTTTTTTTCCCAATGGAATATAATAAAAATTACATTTATAAAATAGATAAATAAAAAATTTATACAAAGGTTTTAAGTGTGATTTTTTGAAAAAAAAAATTGGTGAAATTTTCTGGTCTAATTTCTTTAAAATCTGGCTGAAATTCATTGAAATTACAAGCTTGATGGTAGAAGTGTTGTGTGGTTTTATGGGTTTTTAGGTTGAGGAATCCATTTACGCAGTCAAAAAACTAGTTTAAACAACACAAATCAAGATTTAACCTTAAATATTTTAGCCAAATTCAGGCACTGGGAACTCCAAGAAATCCCACTAAAAACAACTCTAAATTTATATAACAAAAATTACATTTATAAAATGTGTTTGATTGGTCCAAAAATGTGGTTATATTATAATTAATATATGTTTAAGTTTTTTTTTGTAAAATGTGGATATATTTTAATTTTCTATATAATCATATTTTGTTATTATATATATTGATATGTTTATGGTACTATGGTTTTTAATTGATGGTTTATTCTTTTAAAATTCTTACTATTAATATGGATTAAATATGTATTGATTATATTTATTTAGATTTGTTTTATTATTGGTGTTATATATAATTATTTATTTAGCTACTAGGACTAACCAAAAACAGGGAACATTTATTTCACATTCCTCCAAAATTCAGACACATCTCATACACTGAGAAAATCATTTTCTTATGCATGACTACCAAATGCAAAAGAGTGATAATCAAAATTTGCATTGAGTTGGCATGAAGAAATCAACACAAACTTTAGAGAACAATATGTTCATTCTCTAGAATTTTCTCCACAGTGAATTCTAGGAACCTCCAATTTGTCAAGTCTCTAGTGTATTAAAAATACCCATTTTTAGCATTCTCCATGCCATTTCCATTTCTCCTAATATATTTTTTCATAGGTTTAGATTCACTTTCATTTGGATCTTCGACCATAACCGTGTACTCCCATTTAAATCCATTAAATCTACACGTTTTCAAGATTTTGAAAGGCTTTTCACAACAGGGGCACACACAATCACAACTATCCTTTGCTACGCCAAACTTTCCATAACCTCCTTTGGTAACTATTGGCTAGATAAATCGTTCTTGCGGACAAGACCGATCTCCCTAGTATCAACTGATATCTAGCAACAAGAAGGACAAGCAAATCTACCTTTCTCTAAACATATTGGGATTCATTAATAAAAAATAAAGAGGTGTTTTAGATGCTACCTTAAATCCAACGTTAGTTTGTGGCAGCCTTGCTCCAACAGCTTCAAAAGAGTTTCCTTTCAAGAACCTGCAATCACAAACAAGAAAACATCAAAGAACACTTCCATAGCTAATATAATAAATCATGTTCATCATAGTGATCAAGAAGTCTATGAAATAAACCATAAAACACAGCTTATTGAGAAAAATAAACTTGATTGTATTAACTTTGAAATAGAAGAACTTTACAACCTTAGTGCCTTGATGCTGTACAAGCTCTTCCCAGGGTCCAAACAGGAATCTCCTCTACTTTGACAAGCCTCACTCTCCTCCAAATGAGATCAAAAAGTATCTAATCTCTCCTCTCAAAAGCTCAATTAGGAAGACTAAGTTCCAACAGCATTTACCCATTTACCCTCAAAAATATTTATCTTTCAACCTCCCAAGTAACCAGCGCAATGCGTCATTTTATAGTACAAAGGAAGGAGGTTACAGGTCCACCATTTAAGGGATAAAGTCTTCCTTCAAATGGATAAGCTCCTCACATCAAGGAGTTAGCTCCTTAAGGAACGAGATGCATGAACCCTCAAGGAGCGAACTTGCCAGCTCAAGATTATCTCTAGAAGCTTCCAAAAATGGCTCAAAGTGAGTTTTTAAGAATGTAATTGCACCTTTTTAACTTTTACAGGGGTTCGCACCCATGACATAGATACAGAGCAGTCAGGTGTGCAGGGGACATGACCAATAGGTGTAGTACTGTAGGTAATGCTAAGAGAAAGTGCGAAACCAGAGTTTTAGAGATTTTTAAGTTCTTTCTCTTATTTTCAAGGCTTGATATGAAAAACTGAGGTTTAAGACTTGCAAAGGAGGTAAGTATGAGTGGTGATAGACTCATATTGATTGCAGAATGTCAAAGTGACAATTTTTGTGCAACAGATTGCCCCTAAAGTGCGAAGTCTGTAATAGATGAGGATGGTTTTTGTCATCTAAGAAGAGTGAAGTACTTTATCATTTCAAAGATCTTTCTGTGGATACCCCGGTCAGAACCTGTAAAAACATTCAATGCAAAAAATATATATATGAACATATCATCACTAAGGTAGGCATTCCCATACTCAGATCAAAACTAACTAGAAAACTATCTACACTACTCTGATACAAGAATGATTTTGTAATACATCACAAGTATAGACATATGTAGACACAGTATGGGCGCAACCATCTGTTTATGAATAGTCGACTATATAATTAATAACAAAACTCCTCGCATTCTGGATGGTGGAAACTAGATCCAGGGTCTTGATTTCTGCTTCCCAAACTAGTACGATTCTATCCATGTGAATGAATGTGTCAAAGTTGAACATGGTAGAAACCACTTGATTACCAGTCAATGATGTAAATTGTTAACAAATGTGAGAGAAACCAATAGTAATGTCAATGGCCCTCAAAGTACTCAATACAATCCATGAAATGTGAATAAATGAGTCAATATCGAACATGTCACAGAATCCTTTGATCGAAGGTCAATGACGCAACCTGTTGTCAAAGGCAAGAAACCTGCCATTGAGGCATGTAGATTCCAAGGTAATGATGATTCCTAGATCATCTTTCTAGATAATGAGTTGGAGTCGATAGAAAGCGATCCGTCGTAGGCAAGCCCACAACACAAAATCATAGATCAAGTTTTGAAGAAATATATTTGGCAAGGACTAACTCAGGGATGGTCAAGATGATGACATATATTTTTCAAATGAATGGTTTATTTGAATTGACCTCTTGAACACATAACGACACTGCAAATGGTTTGGTGACAATTGACCCAAAGCTAATTCTCAGAAACTGGCTGAAGACTTTCAATATGGTTTGATTAACTATTAGGCAAAGGATTTCCCAACCCAGGTGAACAAAAATTTTCGTGTTCAACACTGGTTAACTGCTTTTCTAAACACAAAGTATAACAAACATGGTCATTTTTCTCTCTTTTCCCCCACCATTTCTGGCAAGTACCTCTTTATTTTTGACAAGCTTGAGAAGGATAACATTTGCTTGATTATAAGATCATCCTTCAGATGAGTCCAACTTAGTTTAAAACTTGAACCCTAAGAAGGAGTGGTCCATTCCTGTTTGAAATTGAACAGGTCCTTTACTGTTAAATTTTAACGAGTCCAGTATAGGTGAAACTCGGTGTTTTTCAATTTTAGGGAGTTAGAAGAAAAGCTTAAGAAAACTCCATGGTTGTCCTTTTTCGTAAATTTGTGTCCCCCAAGCTCGAAAAAGTATAAAATAATACTTGAGAGAACCGCTTGATCATTACGATCAAGGAGTACTTTTCATAGTTAGTGTTTTCAATCTGAAGAAGTAAAAAAGCGATCAAAAACATGTCGTTTTATTACCAGTATCAAACTTGAAATGATGAAAGATTGGCAATCTTTTGATGTTTATAAGGTTAGAAAAGAGATGTAAGTGGACCGACCTTTTAATTCCATTTTAACGAGTTTAAAAAGGAAAAATCTCAGCAATCTTTTCATATTTTACGAGCTAGAAAAGAGCTTAAGGAGGACTCATCCTAGAGGAACGAGTGGCATACAGGATAGCAACTGGTTCCAGCAATGGTGGAACTGCTCAAAACATGTAATGGTCAAGAGGCTGGCTAACAAAACCACTCATAACTGCGGTCTCTCAGGAAAGGAAAACAAACAAGTGAAAGCATATGATAAGCCAAAGAGATGGTGGGAATGGAATGAAAAAAACCAAGGCTCATATAATAGAATTTAGCGAATAAAAAGGCAATCACGAGATGTAAAATGGGTATGGGTTCATTTTTACACAAGATTGAACCAAAGAGAACTTTGCTTGGATTTGGTCTCATGTTTACACAATCTAGAAATGAAAAGCTATGCTTGTTATAAGTTCACATGCCCCCTAGCATCATGATGCAAAACAAGGTACATCGTTCTTGCAGATAAATCGTTCTTGCGGACAAGACCGATCTCCCTAGTATCAACTGATATCTAGCAACAAGAAGGACAAGCAAATCTACCTTTCTCTAAACATATTGCGATTCATTAATAAAAACTAAAGAGGTGTTTTAGACCCTACCTTAAGTCCAACGCTAGTTTGTGGCAGCCTTGCTCCAACAGCTTCAAAAGAATTTCCTTTCAAGAACCTGCAATCAAAAACAAGCACACATAAAAGAGCACCTGCATAGCTAATATAATAAATCATGTTCATCATAGTGATCAAGGAGTCTATGAAATAAACCATAAAACATATCTTATTGAGAAAAATAAACTTGATTGTATTAACTTTGAAATAGAAGAACTTTACAAACTTGGTGCCTTGATGATGTACAAGCTCTTCCAAGGATCCAAACAGGAATCTCCTCTACTTTGAAAAGCCTCACTCTCCTCCAAATGAGATCAAAAGGTATGCAATCTCTCCTCTTAAAAGCTCAATTAGGAAGACTAAGTTCCAATAGCATTTACCCTAAAAAATATTCATCTTTCAACCTCCCAAGTAACCAGCCCAATGCTTCATTATATAGTGCAAAGGAAGGAGGTTATAGGTCCACCATTGAAGGGATAAAGTCCTCCTTCAAAGCGATAAGCTCCTCACATCAAGTGGTTAGCTCCTTAAGGAACAGGATGCATGAACCCTCAAGGAACGAACCTGCCAACTCAAGATTCTCTCTAGAAGCTTCCAGAAATGACGCAAAGTGAGTTTTTAAGAATGTATTTGCGCCTTTTTAACTTTTACAGGGGTTCACATCCATGAAACAGATACAGAGCGGTCAGATGCACAGGGGACATGACCAATAGGTGCGATACTGCAGGTAATGCTAAGAGAAAGTGTGAAACCAGAGTTTTAGAGATTTTTAAGGTCTTTCTCTTATTTTCAAGGCTTGATATGAAGAACTGAGGTTTAAGACTTGCAAAGGAGGTAAGTATGAATGGTGATAGACTCATATTGATTGCAGAATGTCAAAGTGACAATTTTTGTGCAACAGCAAGCCTGCAACTAACATTCTTCTTGTATTGGCTGCAAGTGCATATACCACATATGCCAGAGAAGGTGATCCCATGATAGACAACATCCCACATCTCTATAGATGACTTACCAAACTTGTAAAATCTAATGTCAGTCATGCTAAAAAATCAAATTGGTTTGTAACCACCTAAATCTGTATAGTGACAATAATAAAGTTAGAGAATTAAAATATAAGTACCAATATAGTCATGAAAGCCACCACTGAAAAGAGCCTTACATGGAGCAATAGTCCATGACTGGGATGAAGTAAATATTAGACATCTAGGCATGATTGTGAGAGGTTGTAAGCAACACTATTTCACTCTTTGCTTCTTGAAGACTTGCAAAAAAAAGACCTGTATCAATTTAAGGAGACTAAGCTTGCAAACCCATGCCAAACAAAATAAAGTTTCTCATCATTTTTCGTGCAAATACCTTACCAACAATACCTAAGTCGCACACCCAATTCAACAACTCTTGAACATTCGTAGCCCTAACTGCTTAAATAGCTACACCTCTCCTGCAACAATTGTATGAAGTCTTGAATACACCATCCTGCCATGATGGAGCCCTTTTCACCTGTTCAATGTCTGTATGATTCAACAATTTATTGTCAATTAAATCCATGGCATTTCCACTATTGATTTGCATTGTAGCCCAGGTGGGAAAGAAGAGCTCGCTGGATTCGGAGTCCGAGTCCATGTTTCTCCGTTCGGTAATTATTTCTAGCAATGTCATACCGAAGTTGTAGGTGTCGGCCTTGGTAGTGATGGGTAGCTTTGATAGCCACTCAAGAGCCAAGTAACCTTTGGTTCCTCTCATGGTCGTCAAAACATGACTATACTCTTTGCCCAGGAGTTTTGCCAGACCGAAATCGGCCAGCTTGGGGTAGAAATTGGAATCCAGGAGGATGTTCTTCGACTTGATGTCATAGTGGATGATGCAGTTTTAGCACTTCTCATGGAGATAAGTGACTCCTTAGGCAGTCCCCAATGTGATGTCGAATTGTGTTCTCTAGTCTAGCACCTTGAGCTATTGTTCATCACTTTGGGTTCTGTGGAACAAGAAGGAATTGCGGGATCCATTGATCATGTTTGGGTAAAATTCGAATTGAAATGAGCATTAAATCTGTCAGACGATTTAATATGGAATGGTGGTGAGTGGAACGATGATGGAGGGTGGAGGAATTGCCGATGGCCAGAGCCAGACGTTTTTCCGAGTGGTGACAGAAACCGAGCAATTCCTCCACCTTGTTAGACTACTCCATATGAAAATATTCTTAACCATGGATATTCACACCCACTTAACCGTGGATATCATTAACTTATAAAAAATATGCTTTCTTACAATACAATAGGTCAATACTATGGCTTATCAAGGTTACATGCCCAAAAAACATAACTTATTTCATAATAAACATATTTTATAACAATATGAAAATGTTCTTAACCATGGATATTCACCCCCACTTTACTGTGGATATCATTAACTTGTAAAAGTTGAGCTTTGTTACAATACAATAGGCCAATACCATGGCTATCAATATTACATACCCAAAAAACATAACTTGTTTCACAATTAAAATATTTTATAACAATATGAAAATATTGTCAATCATGGATATTCAGCCCACTTTACCAGGGATATTATTAACTCACTTTGTTACAATACCATGGGCTAATACTATGGCTTATCGATACCACATTCCAAAAAACATAACTTACTTGACGATCAAAATATTTTATAACAATATCACAAGATTATTAACGATGGATGTTCACCCCCACTTTTCCATTGATATAACGAACTTGTGAATAGACTTTGTTACAATACCATGGGCTTATACCATAGCTTATCAATACCACATATCGAAAAAACATAATTTGTTTCACAATAAAAATATTTTATAAAAATATGACAAGATTATTAGAGACGATATTCACCCCACTTTACCATGGATATTATTAACTTTTAAATAAGCTTTGTTACAATATCATGGGTCAATACCATGAATTATCAATACCACATACCTAAAAATTGTAACTTCACAATATTATTTTAATTGAATCTTATAACATTTTTTTATTAGAATTTAGAAGGAAAAGATTATAATTACTTTTGAGATATATCTAAACCCTCTAAGAACTACTAAAAATATTCCCATAGAAATTAAATTAATTTTATAATAAAACTAAAAATGAAAATGCTTTTTATATTTAAAGTTGTCAAATGTATATAATATAAATATTGTTAATAAGAACCATCGTAGATTTATCTAAACTAAGGATCCAAGTGACGGGAGAAAGAAAAGTGACTAACAATAATAGAGGAAAGATAGTGCATGATTTTTTAAGTTTTTCATTATTGTATTTTCTTTCACATGATTGATCGAAAATATAGGTTTAATATTTTACAACCAATTGAATTTTTTTAATTTATATACTTTCTTAAACACAATGGAATAAAGTTTGGGGGGGCGGGGGGGGTGGGGGGTGTGGGTGCGACGGGGGGCGGGGGCAAGGGAGGGAGATAGTGACAAAGTTCGAGGCAAGAGAGAGAGAAAGTGATGGGGGTAGAGGGAGAGATGGAGGTGGGAGAGAGAGAGAGAAGGGGGGAGGAAAAAAAATACATAAAGAGATGGTGGTGGAGAGAGAGAGGGAGTAATGAGGAGAAATGGAGATAGACTAAGGGAGGGAGGAGAAGAGGGGAGAGAGATAGGGAGAAAAGGGTAAGAGAGAGAGAGAGAGAGAGAGAGAGAGAGAGAGAGAGAGCTTGCGGGGGAGAGAGACAAAGGAGTGTGGAAGAGAAAGGGAGAGAGGGGAAGTAAGAGACAAAGGACTGAAGAGAGATACGGAGAGAAGGGGAAGAGAGAGAGAGAGAGAGAGAGAGATGGAGAGAGTGTGTGTATGTTTGGGGGGTTGACATAGAGAGAGGGAATAAGAAATATAGACATAGATACAAATAAACATATTATATAGTATTATATAACCAACCTAGATCCATCTTTACCCTAGATCTATCAAACACCAGGAGGGGTGAAATATCTCGTGGTGAAAATCTTTCCTCAAGTTTTGCACGCAAAACAGAGGTTTGCACCTCTAGAGTTTGGATCCCTCTCAATGCTTGATATATTTAGGTTTAGGATGGATTTAGGATGGTGTATATGTATATTTTTTAGATGAGTATGATGTTTTGAAATTTACATTATCGTGAATCACAATAATAAAAAAATTAATAATGTTTAACAATGAATATTATAAATAATGACGAAATGAAATGATTAAGATATTTAATCCTTCTCAACCTACTTAATAAGGACCAATCTCAATTTACCTTATTCAATTTTTAGCATAGTTACACAATTTGTAGATGATAAAATCTACGTTTATGTATTTGTTTGAGATGAATATGGTTATTTTAAATTTACATAGTTCTCTTAGTTTTTTAAGAATATAAATAGTATTAGTTAGAAGTATATTTAAAAAATTGTATGAAAAATAATTTAAATAGAAATAAAGTAACAATTCTTAGTGACGAAAAATGTATATTGAAATAAATGCATGTACACATAAAGATTTGGTTAAATTCAATATACATGTGAATTTCTTAATGTATTACCTTAAGTGTAGATGTAAATGCCTATTTCTATTCATTATACATATACATAGTTATTTGTTTTTGTATACATGTCAATTTCTACCACATTTATCTCATTGTACCTATCAATATCAACTTACATTCAATTTTGCTAGACTCAAGATTGTGCAAAAACCTGCAGATATGAGAATTTATTACAAGGAGAAACAATTTTCCAACTATGTGGGCTATTAGATTTTTCAACGAGCTATCCATTACGTATTTACAACTAGTAAATCTTCACCATAATCTCATATTAAGGTGTTTAAAATTCCCCTACTTAATCTAAAGGGGAGTTTGTGAGCCCAAGCATCGTTTTGAAGTTTTCAAAATTTTCTCTTGCAATTGCTTTGGTGAAGATGTCTACATTTTTCTTATCCATAGAACACTATCTTAAATGAATTGTTTTGGCCTCTACATGGCATCAAATCAAATTATACTTAGTGTTGATGTTCTTGGTTCAATCATGGAATTTGGGGTTCTTAGCCAACTTGATTACTGAAGTATTGTCAACAACTAGAGGAGTTGAGTTAACTTGTTTCTCTTGCAAGCCTTCTAGTATTTTCCTGAGCCACACAACTTCCTTTTTTACTTTTGTTGCTGCCACATAAATAAATCTTGGTGAACCAAGGTCCAATGTATAATTGTGACAAATATTGTGTCAATATGAAAATCAACCATGGTAAAAAACGGTCAACCATGTTTATTTTAGGGTCTATAATATTTATCTTAAGGTTTATATACATTGGGTTTATAATATTAATCCCTTGGGATTAATATTATTCCCTTCGGTTTATAATCCCTTCGATTTTTAATATTACTCTCTTGGGTCTTTTAGTCACTTGGGTTTATAATATCAATCCCTTGGGTTTATTAATATAAGTGTTCATATTCCAAGGGTATAAAATAATTCATAACCATGGTCACATTGCGACAAATATTGTCTCATGGTCCAACATCGCATAGTGACAACCATGGCCATCCATGGTCCAACATTGCATTATGACAAAAATCGTCTCAATATGAAAATCAACCATGGTCCAAAGTCACGTTGTGATAAAAAATCTCTGAATATGAAAATCAATCATAGTCAGCCATGGTCAAGCATGGTCAAATGTCACATTGTTACAAGATTGTCTCAATATGGGAATCAACCATGGTAAACCATGGTCAACCATGTATGTTTTAGGTTTTATAATATTTATCTTAGGGTTTATATACCTTGTGTTTAAAATATTAATCCCTTGGGTTTAATATTATTCCCTTGGGTTTATAATGTCAATCATGTTTCACCATGGTTCAATGTCACATTGTGACAAAGATTGGCTTAATATGAAAATCAGTCATGGTTAACAATGGTCCAATGTCACGTTGTGACAAAGATTTTCTCGATATGAAAATCAATAATGGTTAACCATGGAAAACCATGGTCCAACATCACACTGTGATAGGGATTGTCATAATATGAAAATCAAACATGGTCAACCCTATTTATTTTAGGATTTATAATATTTACCTTACAATTTATATACCTTGATTTTATAATATTAACCACTTGTGTTTAATAATATTCCCTTGGGTTCAGAATCCCTTTGGGTTTTAGTATTAATCCCTTAGGTATATAGTATCAATCCCTTGGGTTTATTAATCTAAGGTTTTTTATAGCTAGGGTTTAATATTATCCCCTTAGGTTTAATATTATTTCATTGGTTTTATAATCCCTTGGGTTTTTAGTATTTTAATACTTTGGGTTTCTAATATCAATCATGGTCAACCATGATCACTCACGGTCGACCATCGTAAACCATGGTCCAGCATCGCATTATGCAAATATTGTCTCAATATGAAAATCAACCATGGCTAACCATGTTCTAACATGACATTATCACAAATATTGTCTCAATATCAAAATCAATCATGTTCAAGGATGGTCAACCATGCTCCAATGCCACAATGTGACAAATATTATCTCAATATCATGGTCAACCATGGTCAACCATGGTCCAACGTCACATTGTGGCAAATATCATCTCCATATCAAAATCAAGCATGTTCAACCATGGTCCAACATCATATTGTGACAAGGATTATCTCAATATGAAAATCAATCATGTTTAACCATATCTATTTTAGGTTTTATAATATTTATCTTAGGGATTGATTACCTTGGGTTTATAAGATTAATCCCTCGTGTTTAATATTGGTCCCTTGGATTCATAATCACTTATAGATTTTGTATTAATCCCTTGGGTTCATAATATCAATCCCATGGGTTTATTTATCTAAGGGTTCATATTATTAGGCTTTATATTATTCCCTTGGGTTTATAATATCAATCACATGGGATTATTAATCTAAGGGTTCATACACGTAGGGTTTAATATTATTCCCTTCGGGTTAGTATTATTTCCTTGGGTTTATAATCCCTTGGGTTTTTAGTATTAATCCCTTTGGTTTATTATTTCCTTGGATTTATAATACCAAACACAGTCAACAATGGTTGAATGTTGCATTGTGACAAAGATTGTGTCAATATGAAAATCAACCATGGTTGAACGCCACATTGTGACAAACAAAATCAATCATGGGAAACCATGGTCAACCATGGTTGAATGTTGCATTATGACAAGGATTGTCTCAATATGAAAATCAACCATGGTAAAAAATATTTATTTTAGACTTTATAATATTTATCTTAGGGTTTATATACCTTGGGTTTATAATATTAATCCCTTGGGTTTAATATTATTCCCTTGGTTTCATAATTCCTTAGGGTTTTGGTATTAATCCATTTGGTTTATAATATTAATCCCTTCAATTTATTAATCTAAGGGTTCAAACATGGTAAATCATGGTCCAACGTCGCATTGTGACAAAGATTGTCTCAATATGAAAATCAATCATGTTCAAACATAGATATTCATGGTCAATTATGGTCAACCATTGTCAACCATGGTCAACCATCATCAATGATGGTCAACCATGGTCTAATGTCACATTGTGACAATGATTGCCTCAATATGAAAATAAACCATGGTTAACCATGTTTATTTAAGGGTTTATAATATTTATCTTATGGTTTATATATATTGGGTTTATATTATTCCCTTGGGTTTATAATCACTTAGGTTTTTAATATTAATCCCTTAGGTATATAATTCGCTTGGGATTATAATATCAATCATGGTGAACCATGATCAAGCATGGTCAACCATGGTTAATCATGGTCAACCACAGTCAACTGTGGTCCAACATCACATTGTGACAAATATTACGTCAATATGAAAATCAACCATGGTCGACCAAAGTCCAATGTCACATTCTGAGAAATATTGTCTCAATATGAAAATCAGTCATGCTAAATCATGGTCAACCATTTTCCAACATCGAATTGTGAGAAGGATTATATCAATACAAAAATGAAACATGATAAACCATGTTTATTTAGTGTTTATAATATTTCTCTGAGGGTTTATATATATTGGGTTTATAATATTAATCTTTTGTGTTTAATATTATTCCCTTGGGTTTATAATCCCTTTGGGTTTTAGTATTAATCCCTTAGGTTCCTTATTCCCTTAGATTTACAATATCAATCCATTGGGTGTATTAATCTAAGGGTTCATATTCCTAGGGTTTAATATTATTCCCTTGGGTTTATTAATGGAAGGGTTTATATACCAAGGGTTTAATATTATTCCCTTTGGTTTTATATTATTTATTTAGGTTTATATTCCCTTGGGTTCTTAGTATTAATCCATCAAGTTTATTATTCCATTGGGTTTATAATATCAATCGTGTTCAATGATGGTTGACTGTCGTCAAGCATGATTTCTAAAATGATTCATGGTCAACTATGATCAAACGTCGCATTATGAAAAGGGTTGCCTCAATATGAAAGTCATCCATGGTCAACCATTGTCCAATATTGCATTGTGACAAATAATGTCTCAATATTAAAATCAATGATGATCAATTGTGGTCAGCCATGGTCCAACATCACATTGTGGCAAGTATTATCTCAATATGAAAATAAACCATAGTCAACCATGTTTATTTTAACGTTTATAATATTTATCTTAGGGTTTATATACCTTAGGTTTATGATATTAATTCCTTGGTTTTAATGTTATTCCCTTGGATTCATAATTCCTTAGGGTTTAGTATTAATCCCTTGGGTTTATAATACCAATCCCTTGGGTTTATTAATCTAAGGGTTCAACCATGGTCAAGCATGATCCAACATCTCATTGTGATAAGTATTGTCTCAATATGAAAATAAATCATTTTCAACCATGGAAATCATGGTTAATCATGATCAACCATTGTCAATCATGGTCAATACGAAAATCAACCATGGTTCAGCATCACACTGTAACAAATATTTTCCAAGTTTGAAAATAAACCATTGTCAACCATGGCGAATCATGGTGAACCATGATCCAATGTCACGTTGCATCAAAGATTGTATCAATATGAAAATCAACTATGGTCAACCATTTTCAATAACCATGGTCACATTGTGACAAAGATTGTCTCATGGTCCAACTTCACATTGTGACAAGCATAGTTAACCATGGTCCAACATTTCATTGTGACAAAGATTGTCTCAATATGAAAATCAACCGTGGTAAATCATGGTAAAATTAGGTCATCTATGGTCCAACATCACATTGTGATAGCTATTCCCTCAATTCGAAAACCAATCATGGTCAACCACAATCAACGATGGTCCAAACGTTAGATTTTGGAAAATATTTTCTCAATTTGGAAATCAACCATGGTGAATCATGGTCAACCATGTCTATTTTAGGGTTTATAATATCTATCTTAGGGTATATATACCTTGACCTTACAATATTAATCTATTGGGTTTAATATTATTCCCTCATTTTTTAGTATCAATCCCTTGGGTTTATTTGTGCCTTCAGTTTATAATATCAACCCCTTGGGTTTATGAATTGAAGGATTCATATTCCTAGGGTATATAATTATTTTTATGGTTTATAATATTAATTTTAGGGTTTAATATAAATCCCTTGGGTTCATAATCCCTTGGGTTTATAATATAAATTATTTAGGTTTAGAATATTAACCTTTGTGTTTAATATAATTCCCTAGGGTTTATAATGCCTTAGGTTTCAAATATTTACAATCCCTTTGGTTAATAATATCAATATTTATTTTAATTATTAATGATATCAATAATATTATCATATTATTATAATATAATAATAGTGGTATTTTATAACATAATTATTATATTTTTGGTAATATCAATCATATTATTATAAAGCTCCCATTATAATTTATTATCATATTTTTAATATAATAATAATATTTTTATATAATTATTATTATTATTATTGTATTATTATTATATTTATTAATTTAATATTTATCTTAAGGTATATCTAGCTTAGCTTTACAATATTAACCCATTGACTTTAATATTATTCCCTTGGGTTTTTAGTATTAATCTCTTGTGTTTATTACTACCTTTGGTTTACAATATCAATCCCTTAGGTTTATTAACCTAATGGTTCATATTCCTAGGGTATAATATTATTGATATGGCTTATAATATTAATTTTAGGGTTTAATATATATCCCTTTGGTTCGTAATCCATTGGGTTTATAATATAAATTTCCTGGGTTTTATATAAATAATATTTTGTGTTTAATAAAATTTCTTGGGGTTATAATTCATGGGTTTCTTATATTAATAATCTCTTTTGGTTAATAATATCAATATTTATTATATTATTGCATAATATCAATAATATTATCATATTATTAATGATAATAATTATTATTATAAAACTTACCATTATAATTGTTATATTTATTATGACATTTATAATATAATAATTACTGTATTTTATAATAAAAAATAATCCTATTATTGTAGTATTATTATATTTATATAATTATACATCAATAATATATTCATATATCAATAATAATAATAATATTAAATCTATATCTCAATGATGTCTATCATTTATATCAAAGTGGTTGTGCTAGTTTATGTGGTTTACACCATCATTTAATTTATATGGATTTGTTATGTCTATAATATAATTATAATGATATTTTATAATATAATAATTATTATTGTATTATTATTATATTTATATTAATATTTATCTTAAGGTATATATACCTTAGCTTTATGTTGTCGCTACTACAACGCCCTCCAAAATTTTGGCCTATGCTCATTTCAGAGTCTTCCTTGTTCTTGTACATTGTCCTCATAAACATTTAAATTGATTTCATGTGTTTTCATGATATATTTCAGTCTCTTTGTAAAATAAGAAAAATGTAGTATTTTCGCACGTTAGTTGTTGCACAATGTGCATAACCCTATTTTAGTGGTTTCAAGAGATCATCTTTTTGTAAATGAGTTGTTATAACTATGTAATCATCTGTCACATTCATTTCTAAATTTTCAAGTACTTTCGCACAAGCGTCATTGAAGTCATCGCAAAGTGTATCTTTAGTGTCACACTTGTCATAAGTTGCATAAAGTTATCACACTAACGGAAATGAAATGTTTGTGTGTCCTCGATGATATTTGTTGTTGTTTCATCAAGTATTCTAAGTGTCTGATCATAGTTGAAGTCTTATCACCATTCACATAAGCCTCAATGATCCCTCACGTAGCCCATTTATGAAAAGCTTCCCGACCAAGGAACTTAGCTTCACCCAGTCTCCTTGAGCTATGCATTGCATAGTCTTAGTACTCTAGTAGTAACCTTAGCTTTTGACATTGTCTGCAATGCATATTTCCTACCTTCTAGGACTGCTGCACTACTCAATTCTAGTGCTCAAGCCTCAACCTAGCTCCCAGAATTGTGAAATCTAGCTACCCAGCTAGGACTCAACTACGTATTGCACAATATGTAGCATGATGATGATCCCTTGATCCCCTAAGATGCATAATTATCTAATGGCCTACCCTCTTTTGTCTCTAGGAACTACACGATATGTTTATCCAGTGCCCATCCCCTCAACCTATCACACTAACCCCCAAAATTGCACAATTTTCTTTCTTAGCCCAGCCTGGACTATGCATTGCATAGTGTCAAGGCTCGAGGTTCACCCCTAACTACTTGAAATATTCAACTACATATTCATTGGGCCCTTCACCCAGCTTTTCACCTAATTCTAGCTCAGCCAACAAATCACTATGCACTATCTTAGAGTAGGGGCTTTAAGACTAATGTCGTCTCGTCATGAGTGAATTGTAGAGACATGTATGTTATCATACCATCAAAAGATGATGAAGAGGGAGAAGAATAAGGGAAACATTTTGAAAGATATCTTTGTCACTAATTATGTAGTTGATCAACTGAGAGAAAGAAAAGGGACACCATTTTGCGATCAAAACTCAAGGCTTGAGATTATTGAAGATTCCTTATCACCAAGCCATGCGGAGGTGGAAACAAAATCATTCTTGAGTATACAATCAGCACAGAACAACTATAGTGGCTTGACATTGCCACATCATCAAGAATTCCTTGTCAGTAGTGTCATGTCATGTGATGAGTTGTCACATGCCACACCATTATGGTGGATTATGTAATTGATGTTTCAAAAATGTATTGTAAAGTGAAAGTCCAAAAGACATGTATGGAATAGGAATAGTCATGTAAAGTTGAAAACTCATAGGAAGTCAAAGAGTCATGAGGGTAGTCAAAGAGTCACAAGGAAGGTATAGGTATGTTACGACGATGTTGCATGCAGACTTTTTCCATTCACGTTAGATGGCAGATAAATGATATGGTATCATAGTATTCCTCTGAATTCCATCTAGAACTAGAAGGAGTTGAAGAATATTTTTCTTGAAAAAATTGCTAATGACAAAGTTGGGACATCTGAAGATGGAGTAGAAACAAAAAGTGAAAGATTTCAATCAGAGATTTAGTAATACCTTGAATAGATTTCTAGCAGACACAAAGCCTCATGACTCCATCACTATCGATTATTTCACATCTTCGCTGCACCCAAGCATTGTGTAGTTCATTGAAATAACCACAAAACCAACTTTGGATGAGAATTTTCAAGAGGTGAATGTAGTTAAAAAGGATTTGTGTGCGATTAGAGTAATTGCAGATGATGAATCAAAAAATGACTCCAAAGACATGTATAAAAGGTCTCAGACCTTTGTAATCGAGGACAAGGAGAAAGGTGAAATTGATCTTCAAAGCTTGACCCACACTATCAATTCTCTATTGAATGAGTTGGAAAAATTGAAACAAAGGTGAGACGAGACTACCATGAAAATAAATCCTCCTCTGTCAACTTTCTTAGAAGGATGGCTAACTACGAAAGTAGAAACAACTAGTGGGCCAATTCTGTGCAAAGCTTTAATGTTTTGGTGAATGTTTACAGTATGGGAATGGATCAATATTCTTCATTTCACCAAGAATATCATTCACAAAAAAAAATCTCACAATGGAACCAAAACATGAATGATCTTTCTATGCATTTTATTGATACAATGCTTTCTAAAGAGAAAACTTAAGCTGCGAAAGAAAATGAAGAAATTGTTGCAATAGAAGAAAATCCAAGTGTGAGGAACGTAGTGAACACATTCAATTTCATACTCGTAGTTGGAAAGAAAATTGTCGAAAAGCCTCCACTGAGTGATGGTCCAATCCAAAAGTAGAACAATCGTTATAAATTGAGAGGCCAAGGACCAACCACCGAACAAGATTTGATGAAGAAGAAATTGATGTTATGAAAAATACTAAGAGGGGGCAATGAATTAGTATTTTAAAACTTACTTGAACTTCTCATTTTATATTTCGATTTTTGTGCGTGATTTTAATGAAGTAAACTTTTGTATGTACGAAAATGTTATGTAGATAACCAACATATATCCAATTAACTATATTTCTAATTAATTCTTGATCATTTTAAATTGAACTAGTGTATCAGTCCTTCATTAGGTGTTAATTAAACCGTAATTAAGTCTAGTAAGAACAAAATAAATCATCACACGCAGTCAGCACATATGAACACCAATATTTTAGGTGGAAATCCAATGTGTGAAAAAACCATCATTGTTGACATCTCTATCTTCTTCTAAAAAAAATATTCTTTACACTCTTGTATTGGCGCAGAGTCATACTACCATGTAGGAACCCACCTGAAGTAGGCTACAACCATATCTCATTGTACAAAACCTACTGGAAGGATGAAATAACCGCCTTATCTTCAATTACTAGTGGATCACATTTTAGAATGTTTCAAACTTGATCTGCCTATTCAAAACGTTACAACCTGTATGCCACCTTTCATCAAATTTTCATACAAGATCCACTACCATAATCAAATCACTCAATCAACTAAAGAAAAAGAATCATTGAATCTCATTGCATCTAGTCAAACTAAACTAGAACATATCATGTGAATTCATTGTCAATCATCAAGCCATACAATGTTATCTATCACTGAAACCAACTGCTACCACTACAAACCCTGATAAACAATATGTCAAAATGTATATGGTATTGTTATGAATAATACCCTATATGCATGTTTTTCATTAACCGATCCTGCATACAAATCTCAAAAACATTGATCCCTTCGACTGAATCACTTCACTATTGTAATCAATCACATACACATATATCCTTCATCGCAGATCTCTCATCTACTTACCAACATTAATATAGTTCAATATTTCATTAAAAGCCCATTCAACTCCACAAGAACTAACACATAGATATTATTATGAAAAATACATCATCAACAGACAATAGAAATTGTAGAAGGACTGAGAAGACATCATTAACTTCTCATACTTCAGAAACCCTAGCATATGTATGTGACCCTTACAAAATACTTCTACATGTGTACACTCCTTTCAGAAAGCATACATGTGTATATATCTATCCATACTACAGAATCAACAAGCTACTACATAGAGGCATACTCGTATATGTTTGTGGCTTTTTTAAGACAAGCTTGCATACAAATCTGTAATTACTAACTCATTCCTTTGTTGCGCAACATAACTTTAGCCAAACCCAAATATCAACAAACCAAGTAACAAACATACGATAGAATATTATTATCATAGATCAACCCATAAGAAAATCATGTAGTCATTTCATATCTAAAAGATTTGATCCCAGATTACATTCCTTGTGCAACCTTATTTCAAATCAAATAATTCATCAATAGCCCATTACATGCACACCAAAACACTTTGATCTTCATCTCCTTATATCTCTTAGCCATTATCCAATACCACGAAAAAATCATTAGTAATGCCGATGGTATTCTTGGATGAGATCAAATATTCATTTCCACACTCATTATTATGGTCCAATATGATGGTAAATATCCTTGGTATTTAGGATACCATGGTGTGGAAACTATACACACTTTCTCTTCTCCATACTTGTGTGTGTGCGCGATTTTACTTCGCAAAACCCACATGTATTTATCAAAACATCACCTTAATCATTCTTTTGTCTTTGGGTTTTTATGTGTGTGTCCAAACTCTCTATCACATGTGTACTAGCTTGTAAAATCATCCTATTATCATCATGTTTATAGCCTTCATCAAGTAGGTTTCCATTAAGGAAAAGACATTTGTCATAATGCCAATAATCCCCCCCTTTGGACTTGATGGAAACAAATTTGGTTTTTGGTTACCAACCATTTGTAAATACATGTATATATACCAAGCTGCTCTCCAAGCATGATTTCTCCAAAAACCAAGCTACTCTCCTCTTTTAAAATCAAGGTAAAATGGGTGACCAATGTTGAATGAAGTGTCGTAGATCATATATGTTGAATACCAATCACTGAATGTGGACCATACTTCCCTTGATTGCATGCTGAATTTTTTGAATATATACAAAGAAGTAACCGCATATGACCAATCTCCTAAGGTAGTAGGGTTACATATTTGACTCAATATTACATCAAATCCCCAACATGGAATGACATACATAATTGACTTGACCCCAATAGACCATTCATGTCTAAACATTATTATTATTACATCAGAGGTATTTACATTACCTTTACATCAAATTACAGATGTGACATTTATAACAAATACTAGAGACCCCAACTGTGAGGTAGGAAGACATGGATAATCTTTAATACTATATACCATATATGATCTGTACTATAAAAATCAAATAATAGCACCATGAACCTCATCAAAAAGTAAGTCAAAAACTTCGCCAGTATGTGTTTCTTCAAGGAATCATAATGCAAACAATGTACCATAAGAAGTAAGGAAAAATTCTCCCACCGAACCTGTGCCAACTATTCACTGCTATATACGATTATATCAACTCATTCGTCAGTCATGTCATCAAAGAAACTTCATTAATCAAAGAATCAATATATTGGAGTAACTCATAAACCATAAGTATCTGAGCATCACCAGGTTATATCTAACTCATATCATAACTACCAAGAAAAAATGACAGAAGGATATCATAACTTTTCTTTGAGTTATTTCTACCGATACTTCATCACAAGGAAACATACGTGATTGTATGGATCAAAATACAGGTATATACATGACTTTTCTTCATAAAATAAGCATATTGACAATAAAATGCAGTAAATTTCACTTTCAACTCTCTCTCAACTTAAAGGATTTGTCATAATGATTAATGGAGTGATGAAGAATAGACCAATCCTTATTTTTGTCTCAAATATGCAAAGGAATCATGTGGAAGAGGATTTCTAAATATATCTACAACTTGTTCTTTTGAGGGAACATACTCCAGTTTGACCTTTCGTTCAAGCACCTATTCTCTCAGAAAGTGATATTTGATTGGAATATGTTTTCTTTTTTTAGCGCATGACAAAATTCTTAGAAATAATGATGGCACTGATATTATCACATAGAATGAGAATATGTGGTGATAAATTGATTTGAATATCCTACAATGTTTGCATCATCCAAAGAAGTTGTGTGTAGCAAGATGCATCAACAACATATTATGCTTCTGTAGTAGATAAAGTAATGGAGCTTTGTCTTTTGTTGAACCATGATACCAAGCAAGGTCCCATGTAGAATGCTCCTCCACTAGTCCTTTTTTTATCACCAACATTTCCTGCCCAACATGCATTTGTGTAAGCATGAAGAGTAATATTTACATCTTTAGGATAGTATAAATGAAAATCTTGAGTTCCTTGTAGATACTTAAATGTTCTCTTGACTACATGAAGATGATTTTCTTTTGGATTTTCTTGAAACTATGCAATAATTCTAACTTCATGCATGATATCTGATCTTGTATATGTAAGATAAAGTAAGCTTTTGATCATAGATCTATATTCTGGTTGGTTAACTGGGGGAGAATCATCATGTGAACTAAGATTACATTTTATTACCATTGGTGTGCATACAGGCTTGCAGTATTCCATTCCACATTTCTTCAAAATCTTCTTGAGGTACTTTGTCTATGAGAGGAAGATACCATTATTTACTTGTTGTACTTGTAGACCAAGAAAATATGTTAGTTCACCAAGTAGGGACATTTAAAATTCTTTTTGCATGAAAAAAGAAAATCTTTTAAACATAGAATTTTCATTGTTGCCAAATATGATTTCATCTACATAAACAACAAATACTCAAACTTTATCATCATACATCTTTTTATATATGTTTGTATGTGTAGATCCCTTAGTGAAACCTTGTTGTTAAAGATACCTATCAAGATGATAATACCATGCACGAGGATATTTTTTTATCCCACAGAATTCCTTCCTGAGTTTGTAACAAGATTATTATCATTTCCAAGAATGAACCCTTTAGGTTTTTCAATATACACTTATTCTTCTACGTCCCCATTTAGGAATGCAAACTAACATCCAATTGATAGACTTTGAAATAATGAAAGCTTGAAAAGGAAAGAAACATTCTTATGGCTTCAAGTCTAGCTATAGGTGCAAATGTTTCTTCGAAGTGTTTCCTTCTTTTTGAGCATTTCCTTTGCATATGAGTCTTGATTTGTTTCTAATTACTTCTCCATTTTTGTTCAGTTTATTTTTGAATAACCATTTTGTCCCAATAACATTTTTATCATGAGGCCTTGGTACTAATTCCCATGTATGATTATTTTCTATTTGGTTAAGTTATCATCCATAGCCTTAACCCAACATTTATCCTTACTTTATTTATTTACATTTGGGAGTTTGATTGTGGATAATAAGGCTAGATAACTAGGGGTTCCAACAAGAGCTCTTCTAGTTTGTACTCTAGCTTCCTTTTCTCTTAGAATTTGAGATTCAGGATGATTTTTCTGAGCATACCTTGATAGAGTCCTTTCTGATGATTTTTTATCATCAATTCCTTCTTTTGATGCTTCACTAGTTTCTTCTCTTACATCCTATTCGCTAGTTGTAGAAATACATTCGTCATCAATGATGCTTCCCTTTCGGTACCTATGCATTCTTCATCGATCACAACATTCAACAATATTTTGAAATCTTTTATTGTAGGATTTATATCCTTTTCTTCGAGAGGAGTATCCAAGTAGAATTCCTTAATCTTCTCTAGCTTCAAACTTTCCAAGCTTATCATCATTATTATTTATGTAACATTTTCTTCCAAAGAATTTGAAATTCGTGGCAGTTGGAGGCTTACCCAACCAAAGTTCAGGAGAAGTCTTATCGCTCTTTACACAGACATGGGATTTGTTGAGAATAGTCATAGCTATATGATCTTCTTCTCCCTAGAAGGTATGAGGTGTCCCAAACTCATCAAGCATGGCATATGCCATTTGTTGAATTGTTTTGTTCATTCTTTTTGCGAGCCCATTGTTTTAAGGATTTTTAGTTATAGAAAATTTCCTCTTGATGCCATGTTGTTCACAAAAGTCGAAAAATTCATCTGATATGAATTCTCCTCCCCTGTAAAATCTAAAACATTCGATTTTTAAATCTAACTTATTCTCTACTAAAGCTTTGAAGAATTTAAATTTATCAAATTCTTCATCTTTGTGTTTTAATAATCCAATCGAGCACATCCTAGTAAAGTTATCAATGAATAAGATGAAATATTATTCTTCCTGAGGTGAATTTTTCCTCATAGGTCCACACAAATTAGTATGAATAACTTCAAGTGGCTTACTTGTTGTACCTTTTTTGGCATAGAACTAAACTCTATTTTTCTTACTGAGTTGACATGATTTCCATATGCTAGTTTCTGGTAGAGAGATGTTAGGCAAATCATGAACATCTCCTAGCTTGCTTTAATTATGTATTTGAATGAAGCTTAGAGGTCCTAATATTTTGTGCCACTTTCTTATGCTTTTCTTAAGTAACATTGTTCTAGACCTTCTTCCAAAACATATACATTACCAGGAGTTCTTATCCCCTTTATTATGGTCTTACCTGTATTGAGATTACGGACCACATAATTCTTTGATATGAAAATGACCTCATGTCCTTGGTCACACATCTGAATAACACTCAGCAAGTTATGTTTTAATCCATCAACAAACAAAAATTTTCCATCTTTAACTTTTTCTTTAAGTAAAACAGTTCATTTTCCTTTCATAATAGCAGGTGAATTATTTCCAAAGGTTACATTATTTTCTTTCTTTATTTCATTAAAGGACATAAAATTATCTTTATCACATGTCATGTGCCTTGACAATCCACTGTCACTATGCCACATATTTTCTTGATCTCCTGGATATAAATCTAGACTTCAATTTTGAGATTCCATGGTCTTCTTTTTCCATACCTTAGATGTTATTCTATTTTGTTCATTCTAAGGTGTTGATCACATTTTTCTCCTAGATTCAAATTATTTATGCCCAAAGTTATTGCAAAAGGAACATTCAATTTCATCTTGAAGAGGTTAGAAAGTATTGTAAGAGAATTTCTTTACTCCATTCTCATTTTCTTGCTTTCTTGCTTCTCTAGTAATGATAGTTTCATAAGAAACACACCTAGTAGACTTATGACCATAATTATGACAAGTGTAGAATTGACCATTAAATTATAAGTTTCTGGGAGTACAGTACCTTCTTGTGTAGTTTTCCCTTTTATTGTAATAAGGGAGATTTACCTGAGAAGTATTTGATCCTTTATTCTTTTCCTGAGAGCTATAGTTTTGTTGACTTCTTGTACATGTTTTAGAAGTCTTTACAGTATTTTATGATTATCCATTATATCCAAGTCATGTTTGTATGAGAGGAGAGCATTGCACTTTGATGATTTCATCTAAGGTTTCAGAGCCTTTAGCAAACCTCAGATTTATACCTTTTTTTTTCTCAAGTTCCTTCCTTAGACTTACTATTTCTAGTTCTAACTTTTCATTATGCTTCTCCTTTGCTAGGATTTGTTTCTTTAGAGCTTCTTCTGTTAATTTAACTTCTTCCAAATGAATTGTAAGATGAGTTATTTCTTCAATGAAGTTATCATTTTCTTCTAGGGAATCCATAAATACATCATTAGAATCATCAATACATTTATATTAAAATGCCATAAGTAATTGATATTGTTGATCAAACTCACCTTCTTCGCCATTTGAAAGACCATCACTATGTTCATGAGTGTAAAAAATTCTTTTGTTTTCGATATTTTATCTAAAATTTTCTTTTGCTACATTCTTCCCTTTCTCATGATTTTCTCTATAAGGACATTTAGTAGCATAGTGACCAACTCTTCCACAAGAAAAAAGTTGAAGGGAAGGTTACCTCTTAATCTTCCACTACCTACTTGAAGTTTCTTCACGAATTTTGCCTCTTCTTCATCTCATACATATATTGGTTCCTTAAGTTCCTCCTTTTATTTTCCTTTAGAAGTAGCCTTGAATGCAACTTCTTTGATATCTAAGGGACCCCCTTTTCTGATTTCATAGGTTGTTAGAATCCCATGAAGCTACTCAATAGTAAGGTTCTTGAAATACTACATTTCTTAAATGCCAGAGACTCTTTAATCAAATTTTTGGGTTACATATCTTAAGATTTTCTCAATCAGAGATGATTCATTTAAGATATCATCTACTCTAGGAAAGAAACTTGAAATGCTTTCATTATTATGCATCATGAGAATTTCATATTGAATTGTAAATGTTTGAAGTTTGGAACCCTTTACCTTAGTGTCACATTCATAACTTTGGATCTTCTTATACCATATAGCCTTTGCGATATTTAGCTGCATGAATTTGAAAAAAACTGATTCTGCCAAGCTTCCTAATAGAGCATTGACAACATTTTCGTTGGTCCCATACTTTCTATTTTCTTCATCATATATAGGAATGGAAGATGGATATTGATAGCCTTCTTCAACAATTTCCCAAACATTAGGTCCAAGTGACTTTATGTATCCTCTTGTTCTAACCTTTCATAAAACCACATTGGATCCATTAAATAATGGTGGCCAGATGGATGTTTCTCTCTCTTGGTTGCTCATCTTCATGAATATTCCTTCAAGTGATCAAGCTTCTTTTGAAAGACCTGGTCTGATACCAATTGTTAGGACAAATACTGAAAGGGTGGGTAGGAGAATCAGTATTTTAAAACTTAATTGACCTTCTCATTTTCTATTCATATTGTTGAACATGACTTCAATGAAGTAAACATGTGTATATACATAATTGGTGTGTAGACAACCAATGCATATCTAGTTAGCTATATTTTCAATTAATTCTTCATCAATATAATTTGAACTATTGTATCAATCCTTCATTAGGAATTAATTAAACTATAATAAAGTCTAGTAAGAACATAATAAATCATCACATATGGTTAACACATTTGAATACTAGGAATTTAGGTGGAAACCCAATATGGGAAATAGCCACTATTAATGTCGTCTCTGTCTTCTACTTTAAAAAAAAATCTTTACAATTTTGTACTGGAGCAGACTCATACCAATATGTGGGCACGCACCTGCAAGAGGCTACGACCTTCTCTTGTTCTCCAACACCTGCAAGAGGCTATGACCTTCTCTTGTTCTCCAACACCTACTAGAAGGAAGATACAACCCCCTTATCTTACATATCTTATGGATCAGTTTTTAGAATGTTTCAAACTCTATCCACCTGTTGAAACCATTACAACCTACAAGCCACCTTTAATAGAATTTTCATACTAGACACACTACCATCATCAAATCACTGAATCAATTAAAACAAATAAATCACTAAATCTCATTGCATCCAATCAAACTAAACTAGAATAGATCATGTGAATGCATTATCAATCATTAAGCCATACATTGTTGTCTATCACTGAAACCAATTTCTGCCACAACACCCCCTATAAAAATATGTCAAAATGTATATGCTTTTGTTATGAATAATACCCATGTATACACGTGTTTTTCCTTAAACCAACCTACATACAGATGTCAAAAAGACTGCTCCCTCAGATTGAATCACTCCATTATTTTAATCAATCACAGAAACATATATCCTTCATCATAGATCTCTCATCTACTTACCAACATCAAAATAGTTCAATATTTCATTCACAAACCATTCAAGTCCATCAGAATGGACACACACATATTATTATGAAGAAGACATCATCAACAGACCACATCAGTCACAACAATGCTGATCAGACATCATTAATTGCTCATACTTCAGAAACCCTAGCATATATATGTGACCATTACAAAATAATTATGCATGTGTGCACTCTTTTCAAGAAGCATACCCGCGTATAGATATTTCCATACTACAGAATCGACATGCTACTACCTAGAGGTAGACCCACATATGTACGTTCCTTTTGTGAGAAAAACTTGCATACAGATCCATAATTATTGAGTCATTCATTTGCTGTGTAAAATAAATTCATTCAAACCCAAATCTTGGCAAACCCAGTAACAAACATATCTTACAAACTATTATCATAGATCAACACATAAGAAAATAACGTAGTCTTTTCATATCTAAAAGATTTGATCCAACATAACATTCCTTGTGCAACCTTATTTCAAATCAAATAATTCATCAATAGCTCATTACATGCACACCAAAACACTTTGCTTTTCGTCTCCTTATAAAACTTACGCCTTATCTAATACCATGAGACAAATCCTCATTAATTTTGATGGTATTCCTTGACGGGAACAAATATCCATTGTTGCGTTCATTACTATCGGCCAATACCATGTAAAATATCCCCATTATTTAGGATACCATGGTGCAGAAATTGTACATGCTTTCTCTTATCCATACCCACGTGTGTATGTGGATTTTCTTCATAGAACCCAATTGTATTTCTCAAAACATCACCTTCATCATTCTTCTATCTCTAGGCTATTATGCTTGTGTCCAAACTCTTTGTCACATGTGTACTAGCATGTAAGATCACCCTCTTATGATCATGTTGACAGTCTTCATCAAGTATATTTCCATCAAGGACAACACATTTGTCATAATGCCAACAATTGAAAGATAATTTGTTAAGGAATATTAGTTCGCCCATCAACTCAACACAAAACACTTAGAGAAAGTCTGGAAATATAGTCACGATGAAAATTACTTCAGAAAATTGTAAGAGTAAGTCCATCACCCTGGAATTCGTGGACCAAGTTACTCCTCCAGACATGTCGACAATTTCTCCCACACTGAATTACAACATAGTTGAAGAGATGAAGAAAGCTCATGCGGATATTTCACTTTTTGAAGTAACAAATATCGTGAGCTAGCAGGACATGCTCCTACACGCAATCAAACACTCTACCTTAGGTAATAATGCTTCTTCACATAAGGGATCTAGTATGTGTTCTAGTTCTCTCGAATATGTACTTAATTCTTTAACAATAGAAGAAAATACACTCTTCCTTCCATTTTTGTTAACATTTGAAAATTTCAATTATAATGTACATAATTTCTTAGTTGAATATGGTGCATCGGTAAACGTAATCGCTTTATCTATCACAATGAAATTCAATGCAAATTGGGATTAAATAGATGCACAGATTATTTAGTTGGACAAGGCTTTTGTCCATGTGATTGGTGGACTCTGAAATATACTAATACACTTATCATCTGCCCAATAAGTTCACCAATGAATAAATATATTGAATGTGGACATTTTGGAAGCACATGGTGTATTTTTAAGTAGAGTTTAGTCTGGAAACTACAGGGGTATTTTACGGGGAACTGGTCACATTTGTGGCTTCCATTCAAGGGAAGAAACAATTAGATCAAAGTCAACTAAGAGTGGTACATGAATCATAGGGTAACTCACTTAAAAGGTGAAAATGAGCCAATGGATTTCCTGAATATCATATTTGGAAATTTATTCTTGGAAACTGATCTAGGGTGTTATTTCTCTCATCCATCCCCACTTCTACTAGGCACAAAGTTGGAGCTCCTTCCTAGTCCATCTAGTGAAAATGAAACATGTACATTTAGTAGTAACAGTAATAATAGTACTAGTGTAACATAGTCCTTGTACATATGATCTTTGGACATTGCATTTTGATGGTTCCAAAATACAAGAGGGCTCTACAGCTGGTTGTGTTTTAGAAGATCCGTGATAGAGAAAAAAATCTAATTTCCATCCACTTGGAATTCGAGTGGACAAACAAGACATCAAAATATGAAGCACTCATCTTAGGTTTGCAAAGATCCATCGACCTCAATGTTGCGGTTCTCAAAGCAGTAGGTGACTCAGAGATTATCATATGACATGTACATGATACTACAGACTATGTATCAACTCATCTAAAATGTTATCAGCAAGAGGTATGGTGTTTTATTTCGCATTTGCAAGCTTTTGACATTATTTTTGTTCTTAGAATACACAATGCAATTGTAAATACATTAGAAAATGTCGTTGTTAGGTTATCATCGCTTAGGAGCGGATTTTCTATAGAAACTATTTATAAATAATTCGTCGCTGAAAATATAACTAGTTTAGGCATTTTCAATGATGACCAACAGATACTTGACTTTATGGTGAACACTGATGTATTCAAAGACACAACTATCAACAAAGACAAGCATGAGAAAGTATTATAGGATGAAGCCTGCATAAGCAAAGAGAACATCATACTGAAAGGCGTGGTATGATTGGAAAATTAGTATGACTTGCAAAATATATTATAAGGGGCATTCAATGTGATAAACCATAGGTGAGCAATGTCGCATGAGAAGATAAATATAGGAACAAAAAATGATCCAAAATTTGTCAATCTTAGAACTTATTCTAGACCATATGAGTGGAAATCTTCCATCCACTTATTAAAGCAGTACTAAGATGTACTCACGTGTACATACGATGAGTTTGAAATGTACAACACACGTATAATCCACCATATGATTCCAATCAAAGAAGGCTCGACCAAGACTTGTTAAAAAAAGCCATGGAAGGTACATATGACACTTGAGCCATTGATTAAGAAAGAGTTAAGGAAATTTCCAGATGCTCGGAACATACACAAAGTGCTACATTATATCTAGGTAGCAAATTCGGTCCCGGTGAGAAATAAGTTTGGGAAAATACACTTGTGTGTTGAAATCTGCAACTTGAACTCTACCTTGGAAAATGAAAATTACCCTGTGCCATATATGGAACAAATACTACAAAAATATTGGGGTCAGAGATGTTTTCTTTGTTTGATGGATATTCTAGTTAGAACCAAGTTCTAGTCTCAGAGCTTGATAAACTAACAACAACATTCTGCACGAAGTGGGGTACATTCGCATTCAAAATAATTCCATTTGGGTTGATCAACACTGGTGCAACATTTCATTGTGCCATGGACATCACATTTCTTGCATTGATCGGACAAAGCTTAGTGGTTTATCTCGATGATGTCACCATATTTTCCAAGAAGAGATCTAATCATATACATCCCTTGAAGAAAAATTTTAAACAATGTCGCAAGTACGAAATATCCCTTAATCCAAAAAGAGTATTTTTCATGGTGTCCGAGGGTAACCTATTGGGCCATATCATTTCAAAAGGTGGGATTAAAGTAGATGTGGAGAGGGTCAAAGAAATTACATAGATTCCCTTCCCTGTGAATAAAAAATCTATGCAGTCCTTCCTGGGGAAAATAAACTTCCTCCGCAAGTTCATCTTTGATTATGCTCAGATCATGAATCCTATATAGGGGATGATTAAGAAGGAAAAAATATACAAATGGGATAAAAGGGAAAATGATGTATTTTACCGTATTAAGCAAGCCATTTCAAAAGCACCCACTTTGTACAACCCATATTATAGCAAAGATTTCCTCCTCTACACTTTCACTTCTAATACTTCTCTCATTGTTGTTCTTACACAAAATGATGATCAAAATAATGAATGGTTAATATATTTCATGAGAGCTAGCCTCCAGGGACCTGAACTTAACTATCCCACATTTGATAAGAAGGAATATGCAGTTTATAAGACGGTGAAACGTTTTCGACCCTATCTCTTGACAAGTCATTGTATCATATTTGTTCCACACCCAGTAGATAGATCATTACTCATTCAAATAGATATCGGTGAAAGAACATCGAACTAGACGACAGATTTATAGGAGTAGCCTACACATTGAAAAGATTGAAATCTAGCTATTGTATATCCACGAATTGGGAAGGCATCCCTCCCATAGTAAGCCAACCTCTCCCCCTCGACTTACAAGCTTGATTAACTTGATTGGGGTTCTTTCAAAAGCATAAAAATACGTCAATTGCCATTTTCATGATCAAGGGCCATGCTCTTTGTCGGCTAAAAGTGGAAACAGTGGATGCAAAAGAAGAAGATATTTCTAGATGGGAATAGGAGATGAAAATTTACAATTTAAAGTAATCTTTCCCAACTATCATCACTAACTCCCAGTACATATATGTGTTCCAATACCTTGAGCATGACACCATGCCCTCCCATTCATCTGCACAATAGAAGAGGGCACTCAGAATTAAAGAATTATCTTATCAGTTGGTGCATGGAGTGCTTTTTAGAAAGCATCATAATGGAGTATTTCTCAGGTGCCTAGAAGCACATGATTTTGAGAAAGTATTGTGTGATCTCTGTGACATACCATCTAGGGGGCACTTTGCGGGTAACTGAAAAATGCAGAAAGTTACGCAGGTCATTTTTTATTGGCCCACATTATTTAAAGATATTCATGCTTATGCCCGCAAGTGTCCAATCTGTCAAAGGTGCGTCGATCAAAACAAGAAGTTAGCTGCCCCATTGCAGCCTATCGGAGTGGAAGAAACTTTTTTAATGTTGGGGCTTGGATGTCATTAGAGAAACATTTTCGCATTCGTCGAAGCAGCACCGCTACATTCTCACTGCTAGAGGCTATTTCATGTAGTCGATGAAAGCAGTTCCACTAAAACATGTGAATGATGAGGAAGTCATCAAATTCCTTATGCATAATATCACTTCCAAGTTTTGCATTCTAACTTCACTTGTTTTCGATAATGTAAATTTTTAAAATTATATGATTTTGCATTAGAAGATGGAATTGTATTGAAACATTCAGCTAACTACTGTATACAGTGGAATGGTCTTGTTGAGTCCACAAATAAGAACCTTATTTGTATCATCAAAAATACCATCTTCTCATAAAAAATGAAATGGAACTCCACTTTGGTAAATTCCTTATGGGTTGAATGAGTCATGCCAAACACTGCTTTTAACACCACCCCTTACTTCCTAGTGTATGGGAAAGAAGCCATCCTTCCTCCTAATATATACTTTCCTGCTCTCCAAATTTTGCAAGAATCCCAAGGAAAGCCATGTTTATTAGTTCAATGTAGGATAGATACCCTTCACAAGCTATAGGGATAAAGGATGAAAGAAAAAGAAAAATTTTCCCTTCACCAGAGTCATATCAATAGGTGGTTTAACAAGAAGTTTGTAGGGAAGAATAACTTTTGTGTGGGTGACTTAGTCTTGAAGTGGGACAAAAATAGTGAGGAAAAAGGAAAACACACCAAGTTTCATTCCCTTTGGATTGGACCGTTCAATATTCACCAAAAGCTTTCCCAACACACATATCTTTACAATCACTAGACCGAAAGATTGACTTTGTCCCAGTCAATGGCCAATATTTGAAGCATTTCAATGATCATCTAGGGTTGTGCCCTAAACTATATACATAGTATTTTCTTGATTGCTTGATTTCTTTTATGTTTTCGTAATGTAAATAAATGTTGTGTCAGAATTTTTCCTGACTTCTTTATATGTGGTAGAGTTAAAAGAGAGTCTTCTCACAATTCAACATTTGGATAAACTTTGGTCCACCTTCCTTGTGTCAGTTATATCTTTTGGTCGATGAAGTTTCAACGAAAAATATGATCCATCCGTGAGGAGAATTTTGGTTAAACCATGTAATTGTGTCTATTCAGGAAACCTTATTCCTATATTTGGTTTTTATGTTCTGGTGTCTTCATGCTTATCTAATTAGTAGAAGATGAGAAGGGGAAAAATCTAGTCAAGAAAACCTAAATCATATGCATTTATATGATTCTCTGAAGGAACAACCTTTATTGCTCTCAATAAGTCTGGATCCCTCTTCTTCCCATAAAATCAGTAAGTTTCAATGCACAATATTATAAAATAAATAAATAAAGGTGAAAGAAGAGAAATTCTTCTTGCATAGAGAGGTGAAACAAAGAAACTTAGTCGAGGTACTAACCATGCTTGCTGGAAGTGAAGCAATGTTTGTGTTCCTGTAGTAACTCTGTCGAGGTACTATCTAGGCCTGTTGGCAGCGGAGCAACACTAGAGATGGAAAATAATACTCTGGAAATATTAAGCTCGTGACCTTCACTACCCTTCCCAACATGAAACATTGAGATATTGTTGAATCTTGCGTGTGTTCGACCGAGGAGGTATAAAGGTAACCATGTTCATTAAAAGAGTAAGTGGGGAGACTAAAGTAATCTACACAATGAATTAATACTGCCAGAAGAACCAATACCCTACACAAAAGAGTTAACCAAGGCATAGAAGTTGGGATTATACTAATGTGTTGTTGAGTGTTGTCACTGTTACAACACTCTAAAATTTTGGCTTGCACTCATTTTGGATCCTTCCTTAGTATTTTATTGTATCATCACAAACATTGATATTCATTTCATGTGTTTTCCTGAGGTTTTTCGGTTGCTTTTGCAAGATAGGAAAAATATCGTCTCTTCACATGTTAGGTGTCACACAATGTGCATAAGTCTGTTATGATGGTTTCAAGAGGTCATATTTGTGTAAATGAGTTGTTCTAACAATGCAATCATTCGTCGCACTCGTTCCAAAGTTTCAATCATTATTGCATAAGTTTCCTCATGGTCATCACAAAGTGTATCTTTTATGTCGAACTTGTCATAAAGTTGTCACACTAAGGGAAATTCATTATTTGTGTGTCTTGGATGATATTTGTTTATGTGTCGTCAAGTATTATAAGTGTGTGATCACAATCAAAGTCTTATCACCATTCACATCAACCTCACTGATCCTACACTTAGTGAATATTTTAAAAGCTTCCAAACTAAGAAGCCTAGCTTCACCTTAGCCTCCCTAAAATGTGCATTGCACAATATCAGTTATCTAGTTGTGACCATACCTTTTGAAACTATGCAATTCATAGTTCATGCCTTCGATGTCTGTTGCACTGCGCGATTCCATTGCTTAAGCCCTTACCTTGGCTCTTAGAATTGAGTAATCCATCTTCTAAGCTAGGCCTTAGCTACACATTCCATAATCTCTAGCATCAAGCTAATCCATTGAGCCCCTGAGTTATGCAATTACACAATGGCCCAACTTCCTCTGTCTCTCGGAACTGGGCAGGACACTCATCCAATAACCATCCCCTTATTTTGTCACACTAAACCCCTAGAATTGGGTAGTTTTCTTCCTCAACCCAGCCTAGACTGTGCATTATGTAGTTTCAAGTCTCAAGACTCACCCCTGACTCCTTGAGGTACGCAGTCACTAAGCCCTTTTCCTAGCTTGTCACCTAGATGTGGCTCAGCGAATGGATCAATATGCAATATCTTAGACTATGGGTTTTTAGACTGATGTCACCTTGTCATGAGTGAATTGCAGATAGAGGTACCTTATCATACCATGGCGAGTTGATGAAGAGGGAGAAGAAGAAGGGAAACATGTTGAATGACATCATTGTAGCTGAGTATGCAAGTTGATAAATCGAGAGAAAGAAAAGGGACACTAGTTTGTGATCACAAATCAAGACATGAGATCATTGAAGATTCCTTCTCAACGAGCCATGAGGAGGTGAAAAGAAAAGTATTCTCAAGTAGACACACAACACATAACGGCGATAGTGGCTTGACATTGCCACGTCATCAAACAATCCATGTAAGTAGTGTCATGTCATGTCATGTCGTGAGTTGTCACATGCAACACCATTATGGTGGATTATGTAATTCATGTTTCAAAAATGTATTGTAAAGTGAAAGTCCAAAGGACATGTATGAAATATGAATAGTCATGTAAATTTGAAAGGTCATAGGAAGTCAAAGAGTCATGAGGGTAACCAAAGAGTCACAAGGAAGGTGAAGCATCACATTGCCATGGTTATATGTACACCCTGATTATAAGATCAAAGGAATTTTCAACTTGGCTCCTCTGGCAAGGCGTTAGAGAGACAAACTAGTTCTTTTGGGAGCAAGGAGTGACTCCAATGCTCCGCTATTGGAACTAGTGGTGCTCATTGTATACATGTGTCTTGGAATTTTTACTTAATATAAAAAGCCTTATCGGCTAGCATGTTCTTCATGCATGGATTATGGATATTTGTAAGATTATTCCATGAATGTTTGTAATCCATGTTTGTTTTCATTTGTGCTAAAGTATTTGAACTATTTCGGTTATTTTTCTACTTACCATATTGAGAATGTATTGTAGTTGTTATTACTGTTGTCACATCCTCGTGGACTATTCCACTGGATATTAGACAAATATTCCTTGTTACACTGGTTGCAATAACTAAGGTATCTATGTGGACTATTCTGCTTGATGTTGTATGGATCCTTCTTGTTTATGTGTGTCTCTACTATGGTGGTACTACTACCTCTCTTAGAGGCTCATTTCTCTTCCCCTCTGCAGTGAAAAAACTTTGACACATATACGATCGAACGCTCACTTGCCATACCCCCTTTCTTTTCAAAGGCACATCTACACTCCTCTCTCTCGCTGACAGTTAGAGTTAAGACATATCTTTAAGATAACTCGCAACTGGCCCATATTACATATGGGGCTCCTATCCCAAACAACGTGACCTCTAATTGGAACCACATATCGATGAGATTCCATGAATGTTGATGAGTCGAGTAGTGTTAACACTTTACAATATTAATCCCTTGGGTTTAATATTTTTTTTTTTCTACGTTAAGACTAACCTAAGCACCCACGAGGGATTTGAACCGGTGACCTATCGCAATGAGTGCCTTAACAAAGCACCCATTCACTGTCAATCCAAAGCCCCGTGGGCCCTTGGGTTTAATATTATTCTCTTGGGTTTTTAATATTAATTCCATGGGCTTCTTACTCAAATATCAATCCCAATAGGGTTTATAATATTATTTTTAGGGTTTAATATATATATCTCTTGGGTTCATAATCCATTGGGTTTATAATATAAATTCATTTAGTTTATAATATTAATCTTTTGTGTTTAACATAATTTCTTGGGGTTTATAATGCCTTCGGTTTCTAATATTAATAATATCAATATTTTATTATATTATTGATAATATCAACAATATTACATATTATTACATATCATAATTATTATTATAAACTCTCATTATAATTGTATAATTATTATCAATATTTATAATATAATAATAATGATATTTTATAATATAATTATAATTATTATTGTATTATTATTATATTTATATTAATTATGCATGAATAATATATTCATATATCAATAATAATATTAATATTAAATCTAAATTCATTGATGATATCTGTCTCATATTAACTATATTTAATAATATGGCTGTGTATGAAGAATGATATAAATTTATAGACTTATATCAACCCACTTTTATTAATATTAGTTGTGTAAAACTACCATTTAATTTATTAACTTTTAATATTTTTCAATTTTTAATAATCTTATAAATAATTCAGTTTATAAATCTAAATAAAAAAATAACAGTATAATGCTGATTAAACTCTAACATTTTTTATTTTTAACAAAGCCTGCCAATTCCTGCATGTGTGTTGAAAAATTAAGAGTCAAATTCCTCCATTTAAATTGAATATACCATTATTTTGGAGATTTTTTTTTTTTTCGCAAGTTCCCATTCACTTTGCACTTTCGACTCAACACTGTGGGCGGCATCCTCGTTAGAATGATTAGCGCGCCTTGCTTTTGGCCTTCGACAATATTGATGCTTTACTACTTTCCAATTGCGGCTCAATACCGTGGGCGCGATCCTCTTCAGAGTGGTTTGCGTGACATGCTTTTTCACATACGAGAATATTGATGCTTTCCCTGAGTACGAGGCGTCCCATTCACCTTGCACTTCATGCATCGTTGGCTCAATACTGTGGCCACCATCCTCTTATGTTTAGTGGCCACTCGCTTTTAGACATTCAACAGTATTCATTACTTCCCTCGGTTTCTAACTTTTAGTAATATTTACAGTATTCACAATGCTAACCGACGCAATACGCTTGATGTCTTTTTTGGAAGGAATTCCTTACTGCTCACGCTGACAGCTGCTTATCATATTTGCTAATTCACAGACCCACAGTCACTTGCCTTTCGCAGACTCACATATCCGAGTGACTTATCTGGTGGGTCACAATCACACTAACAGCAGCGGCTTCCGCTGTTGAGTGTTGATAAAATTTCTAAATGGGCAAAAATATAATTGTCATAATCTTCAATCATAAAATCTTAATTTTTGAAAAACCAGTGAATTTGAAAAATATGAGTGCATTCAATGATATATTAAGTTGGTATATTGGCTAGTTATATTATTGGTTTTCTTTGAATCATGAGATAAATCATAATGACTGCATTCACACAGCAGCGAAACATGATTATCCTAGTTTAACCATTATATTATAATATATTTTTTAGATAAAAACAAAATAAATTAATATATATATAATTAAATATACATTAAAACCTATAATATTTAAATTCAATTATATATATTCTAATTTACACCATATGTAAACTAATGTATTAATATAAAATATGATGTATTTATAGTGTTGAAAGAAATATATAATGCATTATTGTAAAGTAGACATTGTTTTGTGGATTTTTATTAATAATCAAATAGATGTTATGGTGGAATGGTCAGACAATCTTATGAAATAATTTGACTTTGGGTAATGTATATGGTAAGGACTAATGACTTTGCTATAGGGCATTAAATGCCTATTTTGATGCAAGCTCGATAGCAAGATAACACACGCGCTTATTTTTTATTTATCTAGTCATCGGGAGCGTGTGTGTTATCGGGCTATCGAGCTTGCACCTAAGTGGGCATTTAATGTCCTATTGGCGAGCTATCTAGCTTGCAGCTAAGCGGGCATTTAATCCCCTATGGCAGGCTCGTTAGCCCTTGCCAATATATATCCTCTAATTCAATGAGTTTGATCGAATTGTGTAGTAAGATCCCATGCCTATGGAGTTGGAATTAAATGGTTCTTTTCTGTACTTCACAGCTATTTTTTCTTATTTAAAATTTCGGATTTAGTTGACCAATAAATGGAATATTTTATATCTATTTAATTTAATTTAATTTGATGGTAGATTTTAAAAACATTTTAAAATATAATAAATAATAAATAAAATTATTTATTTGATGCATTTATATTTATCCATTCTATAATAGTTTCAAAATTTGGGATTCAAATTGAAATAATCCGTGTAAAAAAACAAACCGACCAAGAAACCTAGACACCTGAGGCACCTCAGGAATTTTAATACACACGAAGGAAAGAAAAAGGAAGAGCTGCATCCAAGTCAAGTCAAGGTAAGGAAAGGGAAAGGCTGAATTAATTCGGATTATCTAGATTTTCCTTTTTGTCAAGGGCGGTTTCTCGTTTTCTTCGTCCGCGTTTTCTTGTGCTCTCTATTTTTGTGAACGTGGATTTAATGTCATATGGAATATCTCTCAACACATCGGAATTAATTTTTAGTTAAAAAAGTAGTGGATTTCAGGGCGGATCCATTAATTTCAAGTCGAAAATCATCGGATCTTACCCTACGCAGTTCAGTCGGTCATCGTTATCCAGGGGGATCTGTTCCCGGCAAAAGAATTCCTTCACGACATTGGTGCTATTTACTCTCTGACTATGACTAAGATCATTAGTGTGGAAGTGAAACAGAAATTGCTGATAAAAATGAAGTTGTTTTGATGAGTTTAAAGTGCTATAAAATGTCCCAATATGATGATTTTCATAGAGATTGGATGCAGAGGATATATGAAGTCAAGAACTCAAAAAACCTGTTATGGAAACAGGGATATCTAGCAGCTCTGCTATTTAAATTTGTTGATTATATAAGAAGTCTTTCAATTACCCTTTGAGTTATATACATGGGGAGAGATTTATGCTTTTATTACAAAGACACTAGTGAGTCTTTGTACTAGCTCAAAGGTAAATAAGTCTCTGGAAAAGCTTTCTAGATTGCCTGACAAAAAATCCATATGCAGCAAGTATGGATTAACATTGGATGATCCTTTGATTAAGAGAAGGAAGGCTAAGAAAAGAGCCAAGAGAGTTTAAAGAAGCTTTCTACAAAAACCGAAGAAATTATCCAAGGACCAAAAATAAATATTCAAAGCCGAGGAAAAACCAAGCCTCCAAACAAAAGAAAGGGTATTCTAAATATATTCCTAGAACACATTATTATAATCCCTCAAATATTCACCTGCACACCAGTAAGCAGGAAGGATGGAATAAAATTACTTGTTGGCTATGTGGGAAAACTGGACACACTTCCAATAGATGTCGAGAGGGTGAAGAGTCAAAACCAAATAAGGAAAAGAAATCCCAAGCTTTTGCCCAAAGAAATAAACAAGTAAAGCAAGAAGGAAGAAGACCAATAATGTGCATGAAATGTGGTTCTCATGCTCACAGCACAGAACGCTGCCTAAATGTCACAATCGGAGATATAGCTTAGCGACATCAAATAGAAGAATCTTCTTACGATTCTTTCAGTTCTTCTTCTGCAGAAGAACTCCACGCTTATATAGAAAAATATTCAGATTCTAGTTCTTTAGATTGTTTATGTTCTCACTCTAAAGAATGTGCTTGCCAAATTCAATATGATTCTCATTCTGAATATATTAGTGAATCAAGTGATGCACAAGGAAAATAGCCTAAGCCCCAGAAAGAAAAACTTCTCATGGCCGCAACAGAAGAAAAAGAATTGAAGATTATGTCCCAGATCTGTGCCATGGAGGATGGAGAGATGATGCATCATATGAAAGAAATACAAAATCATTCCAGAGGCATCAGCAGAATTCTGATAGAGTAAGATCACTTACTCTAGGAGAAGTCAGTCAAGAGAGTCATAATCTCAAGACAGAGATTTCTGCAATAAAAACTCAAGTTGCAGAAACACAAAAAGGGAAACAGATGGCAAAAGAAGGAGATGATGATTAGCCATGGAATAATCAAGAAGTTCAAATTGCTGAAGGTATGAAGAATCCAAATTTTGGATTCAGAGATATGAGGTTATTAACCATCTCATACCAATAGCATCATGTTTTGGTAATATCTGCATAAAAGGGCAAATGTTTGAAATGATTGCTCTTATTGACTTCGGAGCAGATATTAACATTTTGAATATGAAAAATATCCCAGCAAAATATTGGGTAGCTGTAGAAAGAGAAGTGGTAGACTTGGGTAATAAAAAGCTCCGATATGAAGTACCTAAAGCATCTGTTTATTTTGATAGCCACTGTATTTACTTGAAATTTGCAGTAGCTGACATACTAGTAGATTGCATACTTGGTAATGTCTTTCTTGTAGTAGTGGAACTTCATGGGTCACTAAGACTCAAAGGAGGCAAAGTTGGATGTTTTATTTATGTCCCCACTTCAAAAGGGACAAGAAAGAAAATTCAACTTCCATATATCTCCAATCCTAGGATTTCTACAATGGTACATACTGTGCAAAATCTGGATAGAGTTGAAGCCAGATATCTAAAAGATCTAAAACCTACTTCGAGAATTGAAGAACAGTTCAAATCACCCCAGATCAAAACCAAAATTGGAGAATCAAAGAAAAAAATAGAAGACGATTGCTGCTCGGAGGAACCTAATGCATTCTGGCATAGGAAGCAGCACACAGTCGAGCTCCCTTACAAGGAAGGATATGCTGGTAAGCCTTGTAAGAGCAGAGGTATTCCGATGAGCAAAGAATACAAAGAACTTTTCCTGAAAGAAATTCAGCAACTCCTCAGTGGAAGATTAATCAGAGAAGACGACAATCCCTGGAACTGTTATGGGTTCTATGTAAACAAAAGAGCTGAACAAATCAGAGGCATCCCTAGACTAGTTATCAATTATAAGCCTCTAAATCCAGTCCTAGCTGATGACACCTATCCAATTCCACATAAAGGGGACTTAATCAAAAGGATAGCAGGTGCCAAAATCTTTTCCAAGTTTGACCTGAAAGCAGGATTCTTGCAGGTGGCCATTGCTGAAAAACGATAAATTCAACATTGCCTTCAACATTCCAGTAGGACATTATGAATGGAATTGTTATGCCTTTTGGACTTAAGAATGCTCCATCAAAATTTCAAAAGGTAATAGATGGTATTTTTAAGCCATACTTTGATTGGCTAATTGTATATATTGATGATTTATTAATGTTTTCCAAGAATATCCAGGAACATTTTAAACATGCAAATATTTTTAAGAATTTGGTTAAGCACAATGGTTTGGTGCTTAGCAAAAAGAAGATAGAGGTATTTCAAACCACTATCAAATTTTTGGGTCATACAATCTGCAATGGGCAGATTTCTCTGCAAAAACATGCTTTAGAGTTTGTAGATAAGTTTCTAGATGTCATCACAGACAAGAACCAACTACAAAGGTTCTTAGGCTACCTCAACTATGTCAGCAACTTTTATCAAGACTGTGCCAGTGACAGAAGGTTATTAAACAAAAGATTGAAGAAGAATCCTCCTGAATGGACAGAAGTCCATACAAGAGCAGTGCAGAACATCAAGGCCAAAGTAGAATCTTTGCCTATTCTATACGTTGTTGATGATCTTGCATACAAAAATTGTTCAATCAGATGCAAGTAATGTTGGATGGGGTGGAGTCTTAAAACAAAAAGTTGGAAAAGAAGAACAAGTTGTTCAATTTGCATCAGGAGTCTAGAATCTAGCTGAATTAAATTACTCCACAATGGAGAAAGAGGTCAAAGTAGCATGGAACTACATCCGTGAGTTTGAAGTTTATCTTATTAATAAATCTTTTCTTCTGAGAACTGATGCGTCTGCTCTGCAGAAGGTGTTAACAAAAGACATCCAAAAAGTTGGAGAAGCCAAGTTTGCCAGATGGCAAGCTCTTTTTGCAAACTTTTATTTTTAAGTAGAACATATTAGAGGCAAAGACAATAATCTTCCTGATTTTCTAAGCAGAGAATATATTGAAACAAAAGATCAGGTCATGATGATCATCACTGAGTGGGACAAGCACCAAAAACAAGAAGTGGTAAGGACTATCCCAGATAACCAACACTGGGAGGAATACAAGAGAATTTGGAAACCCACTTGGCAGCTAAGAAATACGAAGGTCCTAGATGCCAATTTGCAGCCCCAAATTGACATTTAACACTTTGTACCCAAAAGAAAAGCGTACCCTAAAGGTAGAAAGTGGATCCATGATATGATATATGACAATGCACGAAGAAATACTAATATTACACAGCGAGCCTTGGAACAGAATTTTCATGATATTGCCACCATCTGGTATCATGGAGGATCTAGCGCGGGCATACATGAAAGATATGTCTGCATATATAGGACAAGGGACCTATGGAATGAGCCAGGACATTACTGGACGCAGCCACCTGCCCATTGGCCAAGAAATGACCTAAAGATTATTTTCCTAGATATGGTGTATAATTTTGCAGAATACAAGTAGCTATGGTGGGACTTCCTCAATTTCGATGACAAGGAAGGCACTCACTACACAAAATTAAAATTTAGCGCCATTGGTCATTATCAAGGGTATCAACAATGTCAGTGGTTTAGAAACTGGTGGGTTGATTATGGTGTAAGTAGGACTGCAATGGATCCAATATGACATGAAAAATATTGTAAAACTCATTGTAACATATGTAATCAACAAGATATAGAATGCATTCATCCCAGTTATAACACTGTCAAAGAAATAAAAGAAGGAGAATGGACAACCCGCATGTCATCTCCCTATACTAACTCCCTAGAAGAACATATGAGAGAACACATGGAGTGGCTTGTATTAACCAAAGTCCAGCATCAGATTGTACTGGGGAAACCAATGATAGTCCGCACAATCTACACAAAGGCATGGGACGAAAAGTTATATAAAAGAGGCAAATTCCCTGATTTGACAGTTTTTTGATAGTTCTCATGGGCTTTCTGTAAAAAGCATCCATATTGTACACAATAACGTACCAGTCACAAGGGCTTAATTGTGACCAGATTTCTCGTGGGCTTTGCTGTACTAAAGCCTCCACTATGTAAATAATCTTTCCCGTGGGCTTTGCTGTACTAAAGCCTCCACTATGTAAATAATCTTTCCCGTGGGCTTCTATGAAAAGCATCCACTTTGTTTTGTCGATCTCATAGTTTTTTGTGGGCTTTGATAAAAAGTATCCAATTTGTTTCATGCAAATTATTTTCGATAAGATTTGCTTTTTCGGACAGGAATCTGCTGGAAGGATGACGCCCTGGCATTACCGGAAAGCAATAATTCCATCCACTCGGATTGGAATCTTTGTGTGGACATTGCCCTGGCGGAACCGAAAAGTAATAGTTCCATCTACCTTTAGGATAGTTCATGGATGACCCATAGTAATGCTTATCCCCCCTTCACTTCCTATATAAGGAGGGTAAGGCTCATTACAAAGGCATTCACATTTTGAGTCAGTTAGAGTCTTTGAGTGTTTTTGAGTCGAGTCGAGTGCCTCTCCTGATCTCCATCTATGGACATTCAGCCTGATCTGCTTGCAACACGAGAAGAACTCAAGTCTTTAGGTGATTTGGGAGCCTGCGCATTAGTGTGCTCGGCACGGTGAGAACCTAAAGTGGCCGAATCATATAGAGAGTTGACCAATCTGTAAATGTGTCTAAGTCTTATTTTGAGGCAAAGCCTATCCTTCGTCAGGTAGCCTCCGATATTGCTTGTTCCCTGCGAACAGCATAAAAGCATGGTAAATGTGAAGATATTCAATCTCTATAAAGAATCTCTCTTTAAACAAGTTCATCCATTCTGAATAAAATGAGTACACCAATTTACAAGATCAATGCTCTATGAATCTATTTAGTCTGTTGTGGTAATAGTTTTCTCTGAGTTATCATCTGAAGTTTGCAGGAAGTTCACCAAAGGAACGAAGGGACACCAAGGCCATTGTTAGGCGAGGAAGCCGTTGTTGAGGCCGACAGAGTGTGAAAGTTCTGAGTAGGTTCACCACTGGTTCACCAAGAGTCAGCATAGCGCGTGGCACTGTAGCAACAACACTATAGCAATCTACTGTAGCAAGCACTATAGCAATCTACTATAGCAAGCACTGTAGCCATCTATTGTAGCAAGCCTCTAAAAGCCCTTGTTGAAGAATTGGTATCAGAGCCAGTAACGTCTGGTTCAAAGGTCAGTATTCTAAATCTTGTACTCATTAAAAGGATGGACCCTCCTTGAAAATCAATTTCTTTCAAAGAAATAGAAGAGAGAGATTCTGAAGTAGAAGAAAATCCTTTAAAAGAAATGTTTGCTAGAAATACCAATAGAGTCCTGAACTCTGTTGAAATAACTTATGAAGAATCCCAGCCTTTGGCTCGATGGGAACTACCTTCTACAACGCCGTCAGAAGTGTATAGTGACCTATTAGCTTTTCATTTGATAGCCACTACTAGAATTAGCATTAAAGAGTCTGTAAGCCAAATCTAAGAGAATTCAAATAATGTACAGACCATATCCTTGTTAAAACCAAAAGAATTGCATGCAGAAGCAAAAAGGATAAAGACAAATTATTTGCATTTAGGATGTATTTGAGTAGGAATCAATGCTCTAACACATTAAGGCCTAAATACTTTTGTGCTAGCTACTATCAGAGAGATGACACACAGTAAGTATATAGATTCCTTAATAGGAGGGATTGTTGCTCCTCTATCTGATGGCCCAGTCTACTTTGACTGTTACCCCAATTTCTCTGTGTATACCTTTGACGAAACCATACATCAGATCTTACAACTCCAGATCCAAACCACTAGTTTCGACATGAAGAAAAAGAGAAATAATATTGCCATCCAGACCAAAGGATGTTTTAGACACACTAATACCCTTTGGCTAGCCATCCGACATACACCCAGTAGAGACTCCAGGTCAAGTACAGTCATTCTTACTGATGCAAAAAATCAAAAAATTGAGCATCAGACCATCCGATGGGAAGACTTGACATTTCCAGAACACTGGGTTGTAAATAATCCTAAGCCTCTTATTCCTAAAGCCATTACATCCGCTAATATTACAGAAAAGTTGTCTTCTGCAATTATATCATCCCCTAGAAGATCTACCATTGATAGACGAGGTATAGAGTTAGCTTGTAAACAATCCAAGTATTACAGAGATCCTTCCACTATAGATACAGCTTGTTCTAGTTCATCTTCTTGTAGACATAATTCCTTGTATGAATTAGCCAAGCTTGTAAATTATTGTTCTTTAGAAGTCAAATGTCTAGCTTCCCAAGAACATGTAAATCTGCTCATGCTAGTCGAGTCTGAAATCCATAACAATCATAATCCTAGGACTGGTATTGCTCCTCCTTCCACATCTGTGTATTCATGCCCAAATCCTAAGTGCTCAGATATACCTTTCCCACATGAGCAAGATCCAGATCATGTACTCATGATGCATGAAATTGTAACATTAGAAGGAGAAGACCCAAGGCTAACCGAAATGATATGTCAAATGAGACCAGCCAAGCCCAGATATGGTTTGGGGCATCTTGGGCAAGCCAATGGCCTGATACCAGAATGCAGATTTTGCCCTATTCCTTCTGACTGCAAAAAGCCTGCAGTAATGGAAATGCATAAATTTTTCTCTTTTATTGATGGATGTTTGAAATCTGAGATTAGTGCCCAATGGATGAAAGCTATGTTAAATTGGGACCTATGCACTAATCCTCAGGCTGGTGAATTTGATCAAAATTATACTCCTGTAGAGAAGAAACAACTTGTTGAAGATTGGAAACATTATATGGAGATGAATAATACTTGGATATCTTTCTATTCATGGAAAGATAATATTGCTCCATTAAATGTCTTTACTAGTTCTACTAGTGTCTCAGCAAGCAAACATGCTTGGACTGCATTAGATGGATCCAAAGTTGAAACCCCTACAACATTTCCTCCTTATAAAGGAATTGTTATAGGAGAAAACAAAAATGCAGCCAAAGCTATCCTTTTGATCCAAAAAGATGACAATGCTCTAGGCATTGATGGAAGAATTCAAAAAGCTATTGAACAGCTTAACTGGACAAATACTACAATAAAAGGATTGGAAATGAATGTTGCAAAAACAATAGAAGTCAAGGAACAATTTGATATTGTCCAGGTATCACTTAACGATGTAAATAAATGTTTGAACAATGTGCAGTTTGAATCCAGTATGATTCGTTCTTATGCCAGAGATTCTTTGGATAAAATAGAAGGGGTTGAAGAAAAATTAGTTGATCACTTAGATACAACTAAACAACTTATAACTGGTTTAACAGGCAAAATTAAAAAATTGAATATGTCCAAACCTGAGAAACCAGTTCCAAACTCCTTTCTTGTAAAAGGAAGCATAAGAATTTAGGATCCTATGAAATCTGTAAACAAGTTTCCAGCATTATTTTCGAAAGAGGTAGCCATGTCATCTTCAGATATTGAGGCTACAAATAAAATCACATGATTATCAGCCATGGAATAATCAAGAAGTTCAAATTGCTAAAGGTATGAAGGATCCAAATTTTGGATTCAGAGATATGAGGTTATTAACCATCTCATACCAACAACATCATGTTTTGGTAAATATCTACATAAAACGGCAAATGTTTGAAATGATTGCTCTTATTGACTTAGGAGCAGATATTAACATTCTGAATATGAAAAATATCCCAGCAAAATATTGGGTAGCTGCAGAAAGAGAAGTGGTAGGCTTTGGTAATAAAAAGCTCCGATATGAAGTACCCAAAGCATCTGTTTGTTTGATAGCCACTGCATTTACTTGAAATTTGTAGTAACTGACATACCAATAGATTGCATACTTGGTAATGTCATTCTTGTAGCAGTAGAACCTCATGGATCACTCAGACTCAAAGGAGGCAAAGCTGGATATTTTATTTTTGTCCCCATATATCTCCAATCCTAGAATTTCTACAATGGTACATACTGTGCAAAATCTGGATAGAGCTAAAGCCAGACTGTTAGATCTAAAAGATCTGAAATCTACTTTGAGAATTGAAGAATAGCTCAAATCACCCCAGATCAAAACCAGAATTTGAGAATTAAAGAAACAAATAGAAAACAATTGCTACTCATAGGAACCTAATACATTCTGTCATAGGAAGTAGCACACAGTCAAGCTCCCTTACAAGGAAGGATATGCCGGTAAACCTTGCAAGAGTAGAGCTATTCCGATGAGCAAAGAATATGTTGTAGATCTAACCCAGAAATATTATAAATCTGATATAAAAATATAAGATAATGCAAATAAACCCAGAAATAATATGAAATGATTCTTTATTGATCAAACCCTTGAGGTAGGGCAACACCATACATTCACTCCTTAAGGAAGGAGAACACTCCACAAGCCATATGCCTGTCATACAAGAATACTTCTCTTCCTCTCTCCATGTGGAGTCTCTAGCCTCTATATAGGCCTCATACATACAATACCATGCATCATTACCATGGTTTCCTCATACCATCAACTAATACCATGGGCCCCTTACATTATTATTAACTACTTGTGGTCCCTTACATGACATGGTTTAACCACCTTATGTATTACTATGGCCCATCCCATTATTACATTATTACCTTGGGTACCTCCCTCGGTACCCCATATTACCCCTCCTAGGTATATAACATTCCACCCCCCTTAGCATGTTTCATCCCCGAAACATGGAAAGAACACAAATAATAAGATCTACTCAAAAGAGTAGTCCACTGATACCATGCACGTGCATCTAGCCATCCAAGAGAAAGGTGAACCCTCGATCTCGCTGGTGCCTCGCTCGCCTGAGATGGAAGTTGACCGTGGCCGCTCTTCTGTGTTGATGTGTAGTAGGTGGATCGTCTCTCCTTTGTATCCATATTGTGGGGGTTGTTGTCCTTGTGACTAACTGGTTGCCATCTTGATGGTTGTCTTGCAGGGTGATGTGGGTGATGATATGTTGAAGTTTTAACCCACGGTGTCTTCTGCTTGACTTCACCCTTCTGTGCTGCCTGTTGTGGTGTCGTCTTTTTCAATATGACTTCAACCACTGAGTCCTCCTCTGATGTATCAGCACTTATAACCTTTTCTGCTTCAGCCTCTGTTTGTGTCTGATTGTCAACCATCAATTGCTCATCATCTGATATTTCAGACCCTCGAACATCTTCTGCTTCAGCCTCCTTGGACTCTACCTGTTTATTAATGGAAATATCCTGTAATGTAATTTTCTTCTTTTTATACCAGAGCTTCAGGAATTTCTTCTGTACATTAATATTGATAGTACCTACTGATTCCATCCAAGGGTAGCCCAAAACAACATCTATGTTATCCATATCAGAAGCATACAAATCACTATGCAACACATATTTATCCATAGAAACCTTCAAATCCTTGTACACTTGAACATCCTCATTATCAACCTGTGTATGTTCAATTTGTTTTGCTGGGACTTGCAATTTTTTTGCCAAATTACCACTGATAAAATTATGTTGGCAACTAGGATTTATAGAAACAATGATCTTCTCTTTTTGAATCAATCCATGAACCTGTAACAAGGAGATACCAGCAGAAAATAACCCTTTAGGTTCCTTGGTTTCCTTCTTTCCTGTAAAAATAAAATCTTTGCTAGGCTGTGTGTTTGTCTGTGTGAGCTTATCCACAAGATTAGCTTTATGGTCAAAGTGGTCCATAAGAGCTTTTGTGAATATGTCCCAAGTCAAGGGCCTTCGAAGGCAACGTTGATACCTTTGCCACCATTGCAATCTTTCATTGTCCAAGTACATTTGTCCCACACTCAGCTGAGTCTCATAATCATTGATGTAATTCACTATAAAACATTTCTCCATTTTTGCTAGCCATTTGGCTGGATGAGAGCCATCAAATGCATACAAGTCCTCCAAATTCAGATATGGGCCCGCCATCACAAAAAAATTGGCGAAAATTTGAAATTGTCACAGTTTCGTCAATATTGCTCAGAATCTCTATTATAACCTGTTTTTGGAAATGTAATAACCATTCTGCATCTGCCCATGTGATAGAAATCCTGATCCCGGCACTAGAATTCCAGATATGCGTTGCTACTCTCCCGTCGTCACCCAAAATTCCTGAAAAAAGTGTTGATTTTAAATCAGCGATATCTCCCTCATCCGGACTCCCATTTGCCTAATTTTTTTTTTGAAATTGGATTTTTTTTCACAAAGATTCCAGATCTGCAATCAGATCTTGCAGATCTTGCACCAAGACATCTAGATCTGCACCGCAAATTCGCTGCCCCGAAAAGTTGTCTCCAACCCTACTGATTTTTAGATCAGCGATATTTCCTTCATCCGAACTCCGATTTGACCGATTTTTTTTTGAAATCGGCTATTTTTTCACAAATAATACAGATCTGTAATCAGATTTTTCAGATCTTGAACCAAAACATACAGATCTGATCTGCAAACTCGCCGCCCCTGAAATCTTGCAAAAATTAAAAAACAATTCTCCACTTTGTGCCCAAGAAAGTGCTCTGATACCACTTGTTGTAGCTCTAACCTAAAATGATATAGATCTGATAAGAAAATATAAGATAATGAAAATAAACCCAGAAATAGGTAGAAATGATGCTTTATTGATCAAACCCTTAAGGTAGGGCAACACCATACATTCACTCTTTAAGGAAGGAGAATACTCCATAAGCCATATGCTTGTTCATACAAGACTATTTCTCTTCATGTCTCTCCATTTGGAGTCTCTAGCCTCTATATAGGCCTCATACATACAATACCATGCATCATTACCATGGTTTACTCATACCATCAACTAATACCATGGGCCCATTACATTATTATT